>JBBMFX010000007.1:11395708-11411866 GCA_037832545.1 Rhabdalestes septentrionalis | reverse complement strand
TATATATGCCTTCCTCACCTATGCCCCAACTTTTTGAGGGGAGCGGCCGGTGGCCTGATGATTAGCGATGTGTCCCTGCACTAAGGTGGTTGTGGGTTCGAATCCCAGGACTGCTAATGAACCACACTAAAGTGCCATTGATCAAGGCACCGTCCGCACACAATGCTCCCTGGGCACTGCTTCACAAGGGTGAATGGGTTACATGCAAAGAACAATTTGTGCTGTTCACACTGCATGCTGTGTTCACAAATAACAAATGGACAGATGATTGCAACAGAGTATGCCCCCTATTCCACATAGGAGTTTATATTTACAAAATTTTATTTTAGGTTTTACCAGTTAACCATACAACATCACCTTTTTCCTCTTCAGAGAGCTCAGTGCCTGCTGAAGTGGTAGCTGCAGTGGATGTGAACACGACAGCCAATGAAATCTATAAGCACAATTTTCCGGATACTCTGCTGCTGCCCAAGACCATTGAAGTGAGCACCAGCTAAATATCATTATTTTTGGTTTGCAAATAATTAGCCTGAAAATCCTGTCACTAAATGTAGAATTATATCTGGCCATCAGTGGACCATAGCCATTGACTTAATTTAGTTCATATGAATATATCAGCAGAGTCTGACTGTAATTATCATGTGGAAATAAGAAAACTATAGATAGATAGATAGATTGATAGATAGATAGATAGATAGATTGATTGATTGATTGATAGACTGATAGACTGATAGACTGATAGACTGATTGATTGATTATAAAAATATGTGCTTTGTCACCACTAGGGGCAAGCAATAGTCAATCCCTTCCTCCCTTATCTTGCATGCCAAGGTGGGATGAAAGGATTTAATTTCAAAGGTCTTAGTTCCTGCTCCATAAAAAGGATTTTTGTATTGTGTTTTAAGTATTTAATAATAATAAGGTCATTCAGCTTTCTAAATGATAATGGTACTTTTACCTTTCTTCATTAATGACGATCTATTTACAATCCTCATCTTATTTTTTTACATAGCTTTATAAATTAACGTCTCATGCAATTGTACACTCTTAACAGAAAACCTATTTCAGAGAACATATATGTTTGATAAAATCAATTTGTATGAATTCTAAAGCCAGAGCTTTGGTGGAAATGCCTAAAACAATACCTTACTAATCCACATAGTCAGTGAAAGGGCTCCATTCTCATACTGGCAAATATTAAATCTTAAAAAAAAAAACTGCTTTTGTTTTGCAGAATTAACTTTGTTGAACTCTGTGAACTGCACAGAAGCTTATTATTCAGTTTAGATTGAAAAGTATACTGTAACTTATTTACAGCAATAAAACAAATATGCATTTCTAAGAGTGAGTGCTTGATGTGCGTCTGTGGATTCAATTTTAATTCAAAGCTACTCACACTTCATCCCATGATTAATGGTTAGAGGAATATGTCAAGTGAAAGAGTAACTCATGAGATTTAGGGTTGGGTAAAGGTTGTGTGCTCCGTCAGCTTGGGTAATGATGCACCAGTTATTGTCCAGAGGGTGTTCCTTGTAAGGCTTTGCTCATTATGTTAATATCAATAAACTGGAACCCAAGCACAGCATTTTTATGTTCTTCATTAAAAGGCACAGCATTTTTATGTTCATTAAAAGGCACACTGTTTCAGTATTTCTTTTTCTCCATTGAGTTGAATGTAGTATTTGATTTGTAGGGGAATGTGAAAATTATTCTTAATCATCTCATCAGATTAAAAATGTCTGCTCAAGGTACAAGATGGGATTTTTCAACTCAAAATTGTCTTTCAACAAAAAATGGTCTTTGTGCAATATTTATGATCATGTAGTCTGTTTGATTGTAACTGATGCTTGTGTATTTTCTGTTAGGGAATGGCATTAAATGATTTCAATAAACTGAATTTTGATATGATTTTGATGAGCCCTCCTTGTCAGCCTTTCACTCGGTAATTAAACATTCATACCACATTTCAATTGCTAATGGAAGATATTAGAAATAAAGAGTAGTGTGCTAATTATTTTGTGCTGTGTTTGTGTGCATGTATGTTTTCCCTGCAGGATTGGTTTACAGGGAGACATATCTGACCCCAGAACAAAAAGTTTTCTCTATATCTTGGATATGCTATCAAGGTCAGAAAGATGGTGTATTTTCAGTGCAACTCTTATTTAGTTTATGTGAGATCTTTCCCACATATTTAGGAATATTTGTTTATTTTTTTCTTTAACTGTAGGCTGGACAAGCTGCCACGCTTCATTCTGCTGGAGAATGTAAAAGGCTTTGAAACGTCTTCTGCAAGGTAAAAGTGGAGATGTGGCAATTCCTCTGCTTGGGAGGTTACTATGGTGATGTGGCTGTCAGCCAATTGGGGGCTATGCTAAGCAGTTAATTATCCCCTGTCACGGTCCACTCATTCCCATGTGTTAAGTGAAATACACTGCATTTTTAACACAATTGTAACCACGGAAGAAAAAGAGAAAATAATGTTTGTTATTTTAAATATTGAGTGGGGCAGATATTCACTTCATCCAAAATAAACAGAAATGGAGTATGCAGATTGTCAGTGTGATATGAAATTTGGTTTGCTTGCTTGTTTGTTTTCTCAGAGATACTTTGGTAAAGACTTTGAAGGAATGTGACTACAGTTTTCAGGAATTCATGATCTCCCCCACGTGTGTAAGCATTTTTTTAAATGGCACTTTGTCTAAAGATTTTTTTATCAGGCTTTGTAAACTGTCAAATGCTCTAATTCAGATAATATGAAGGATAGCATTGTTTGATCAAATGACCAAGTACTATATTAAAAACTGAAATTGGTGATTTTAACCCTTTTAGAAAAAAAAGCCTTTTCTTTGTTTTTTTCAATCGATTTCTGTACTGAAAACTTTATAAGGCTTTGTTGACAGTGCATATTAGTCTAGTTTTACAAACTGGTGTAATTTTGCGTTATTTTTTTCGCAGCTTGGAATTCCGAACTCAAGGCTGCGTTATTTCCTTGTTGCCAAGTTGCCTCCAGGTTCCTTATCGTTTCAAACTACAGCAGAGGTAAATACACTGTTGTGAAAAATCTGTAATGTATCATTTGTAAATCTACATTTGTAAATTCTTCAATTGAAAATCTACCTGGTCATTTTTTATCATGAATCTGTAAGTTACTGCTCTGCTCCTCACAGATCTTGGAGGGCTTTCCAAAGACAACCTTCAGCGATGGCAGAAAGAGTCCCACTGTTCCCGATCGCCACAGCATTTCCCTCAGTAATAACACCAGGGACAATGGGGATATCATCTATAAGCTGGAGACACTTCAGGACTTGGAGAGAAAGAAAAGTCAGAACAGCACAGAGTCTGTGAGGAGACTGCAGGACTTTCTGGAAGTGACAGAACCGGGAACAAACATGGACCATTATCTGCTGCCATCAAAAACCCTGCTTAGATATGCAATGCTCATGGACATAGTCACACCAAACTGCAGGAGATCAGTCTGCTTTACGAAAGGGTGAGGCTTTAGAAAGCGTTATCGCATTTAATAGTCCCAGTGCTTAGTAACAGTATCAGTTATTAATTTGCCCATGTCTGCGACCACCATCTGTATTTACTACCCAGGGTAACTGAATAATTTTGGTCCCTTTTCAGATATGGACATTATGTAGAGGGAACTGGTTCTGTTCTGCAGTCCTGTGCAGATGTAAAACTGGAGAGTGTCTTTAAGTCATTAGAGCTACTGTCTGAGGAGGAGAAGCTAAAGCAGCTGTCACAACTGCAGCTCAGATACTTCACACCCAGAGAGATTGCCAACCTGATGGGCTTCCCCTCACATTTCAGTAAGCAAGTCATCTTATGCTTAAATAAATAATAAAGATTAACTCAAATTAACAGACGTTTTAATTTTAACTATCCTGAAATGTCTTGCTTTAACCCAGGACATGATATGATCTTAAAATATGTTATTTGCAAATTGCATAAATCATGTTTTAAAACAGTTTTATACGCACTCACTTTATGCTGAGCTAAAGGGAAATATACTAGTTAACCAGAAGGCTCCTTCAGTCCACTGTTGTTTATTTCACTGAACTGTGGTTTCATGAGCACAAGCCCTCTGTTTGCCTGGCTGTTTTTTAGGCACCTGTGAAAATTCTTTAAATATGTTTATATCAGCAGTGTTTTTTTTCTGCCAGAATAACATTAGATGAACATTAGAATAAACTCAAAGGAACAAGAAAGTGGTAAAAAGTATTTAGAGTTGCTTTTTTTGAAAAAGGAGATTATATTTTGAGAAATGGTTCAAAGAACACAGGTTTGGTTTCAGATTTCTGTTCAGTGCCTCCAGTTATTTTGTGGATTTATAGAATTCCATAAGCGGCACCTAATTTAATCTAATGACGTAAAACCAGCCAAACCAGCTATTTGATTGTAGCTAATATGAATAACATTAACTTAACACTACTGTCCAGTAGTAAACAGGTTTTAAGTATAATTTTTCCAGGTGCCTAAGACTTTTGCACAGTACTGTATACATATATACTGTAAATTGAGACTAAATCAACCACTAGGTGTGGGTTAGGTGTAAGGAAATAATGTCACAATCAGCAACAATGTGTTGACTCTAAATCCTTAAAATAAAATATTCTTAAAATATTGCCAAATGCTGCTTATAGATTCATACTATGCTTGACTTCGTCTATTGACTTTCTATTTATTTTCTATTTCAGCTTTTCCGCCAAATATCTCCGCTAAACAGCAGTACCGTGTTCTGGGAAACAGTCTAAATGTTCACGTAGTGGCCAAGCTCATCGACCTTTTGGTTTTGTGACCAGCAGAAATGCTTTCAAGTTTTGTGGGGGAATCAAGTTTGTAAATGATCAAATCAAGTGGTGTTCTTTTTTTTACTATATTTGTTGTTTTGTAAAATATATTACAGTTGTTTCACTGAATAAAAAAGTGTGTTATTTTCAAATAGGATGCACATGTATAATGTGCTTAAAAATACACATTAAAAATATCCATGCAGAAAGACAACTGGATCAGTTGAATAATAACCATTATACTTTGGCCTTTTAGTGTGTGTGTGTGGGGGGTTGCTCCAAACATGATGCAGATGTGAGCTGTTCAGGACTTTAACTCTGGTTACTCATCTGTGAAAATCATATGACAATGCCTGGTAATCACACAGTAAACTGAATAAACTCCTATGCAATTGTTCTAAAAGCACCGTTTCTACCTGCCTTGCGTGAATGATTTTGGACAGTTTATTGGTGCATGTGGTCCTTTCAGAGGGGTTGATGGGGACAAAGTGCACCTTTACGTGTGTAGACCATTAGACTCTGGATTCACCTGCAGTGTGGTGTCTGAAGAGCGTCCCGAGACAAACTATCAGCATGGCTCGGACACTTCAGCTGTCCTGGCTATTATTGACCCTACTTTTCTTCAGTGGACTGCAGTGTGACCAGGGCAATCAGACCCACAACCGAAGCAAGAGAGACATCAGCAGTGCCCAGTGAGTAAAGATGGATACATTAGACTTGAAATAGTTTGACAGATCCATTCAAAAATAACTTCTTTGAAAATGTGTTAAACAGTTTCCCAAGAGAAATGTTCTTAAGCTTTGTGTTGAGCCCAGTGTACTGTTTAAAATATAAAAAAAATAAATAAAGCACTTTTTCTTGTGTGGTACTAATTGTTCGTTGATTAATTTAGTTGTGTAAAGCTGGTGATTATGATATATTTTAATGAGGAACAAAATACGTGCACCTTTAAAGAAGTTCAGTTCTTTTATTTAAGTTTTATGGTGACCTGCAGGCCTCGTATGATCTCGGAGAGTGGTCACCTTATTTTTTCTGCGGGAAACAATAAAGATATCAACTTTCAGACCTCAGGAACAGGGAAGGTCAAAGTGGGGGGCGAAGACCTCACTCAACAGATACATCAGGTAAGATGATCAGGAACTTCACATCAAAGCTACAATAAGGCTCAGAGAAAGTTCATGTTCAAGCAATGAGACGAACACAATGACTTTTTAACTGGACAGGTTTAAAATTAATATCTTGACAGTGGACTCAACAGTGTTGCTTACAAGTCAATAGACAGTCCGAATGGGGCACAGCGTTAAATGGAAAAAATAACCCATTTTTGTTCTAATTTTTAATGTCTGTTATGCCTGCATTCCAAAATTGTATCTTAGTAGATCTTGAAGCCAGATTTTCCAGTGTTTTCTTGTTTCATCATTTGGAATTATCATTAATTGGCAATTGACAGTTGGTGTCTGTGCACATGTTATATTATTGTTAACCGAAGTATATTTTGAAGTGTGTTTATATATTCTGTCAACTTTATTTCAGATCAAAACAAATAAGGCTGATATTGACACATTAAAGAACAGTGGCCCATCTCAAGAAATCACAAACCAGCTGAATCAGCTGAACACAAGGGTGACCGCAGTTGAGTCAAAAGTACAAACAATAGAACAGGTAAGGGTACAGTTCGCAGGCTTGGGTTACCTTGTATTACCCTTTTATTGTGTATTATAGTACAGTTTAATTACATTCACTACAGAAAAACACACTAAAATCTTAACTTAAATTAAATCAGAGTAAACTTTATCAGTTTTTTCCAGATACCATCATTTTTAGATCAATAAATATATATATATATTATTTGTTAAATGTCAGAGAGAGAATTCTAAGGAATATTTTATCACTTTCATCATTCAAAAAATTACATACACTTTAGTATTTGGAAGAATTGAATCTACAGTCCCTTCAGCAGCAAAGCAGACCCACAACATTGTACTACCACTTCCATACTTCACAGTTGGGATGGTGTCCTCCAGCTTCAAAGCTTCGCCCTTTTTCCTTCAAATAAACCGCTTATCATTATAGCCGAACACTTAAATTATTGTTTCACCAGACAACAGGACATGTCTCCAGAAATTAGGATTTTTCTCCCCATGTGCAGTTGCAAACTGTGGTCTGGCTTTTTAGGTGGTTTTGAAGTAATTGTGTTCTCCTCCCAGTGTAACCTTTCAGCTCACGGTGGTACAGGGCTTGTTTTAATGTGGATAATGACATGGTCTTACCAGGTTCAACCAGCATCTCCACAAGGTCTTTTGCTGTTGTCCTGGGGTTGATTCGTACATTTCGCACTAAAAAAACATTCCTCTCTGGGACACAGAATCCGTCTCCTTCCTGAGCAGTATGATGGTTGTACACTCCCATGTTTTTAATACTTACATATTATTGTCTGAACGGATGAACATGGGACCTTCAGGTATCTGTAAATTGCACTCAAGGTTGAGCCACACTTGTGGAGGTCCACAATTCTTTTTCTGATGTCTTGGTTGATTTTCCCATGATGTCAAAGAAAGAGGCTCTGTGTTTGAGGTGTGCCTTTATATGCATCCACATTAACAGTTAACTCACTTGGAATCATATCTGGTTTCGACTGTATGTATTAAATGTTTCTTGTGCTCCTGCTTTATCAGACTATACATCAGAAGACATGTAGCAGCAACCCTTGCCAGAATTCGGGCACCTGTCTGAACCTACTGGACTCTTTTCACTGTCTCTGTCCTCAAAACTGGCAGGTACGCTGGTTCTAAATGAAATCCACAACACACAAACCCAAACTGCATTAAATATCTGTTGGTTTCATCTTGTGTCAGGGTCCCACATGTGCTGTGGATGTGAATGAGTGTCAGATCTACGCTGGAACCACTCAGGGTTGCCAGAATGGAGCCACATGCCAAAACACCCCTGGATCTTTCACGTACTACACTCATCCCACTGATTACTTTAACTAAGATAACTAATTAATTGTTTAATATATGTTCTTGTGGTATCCTTATTAATCTGTTATATTTCATTTTATCCCTTCCAGTTGCGTCTGTCCTGCAGAGTGGTATGGACCACACTGTACCTCTCGCTATGATGACTGTGCAGGAGGTAATCAGGCCCTGTGTGTGCATGGAGTATGCATTGATTCTGACAGAGTCACACCTAATCAGGTAATTGTAGTTGTATAAGTCAGTGCTTTTTTGAGATAAATACATGAAAAAATATCACAAATGATAAACTGCATTCTAGACTGTTTTGTTGAAAAACTTGGCCGTAATTTTGCTAGGTGGCAGTTATTGTTGAGGACAGAGTTAAATGGGTGTTGAGGATCCAGATTTCATTTTGAATGTACAATTTAGTACTGCATTCTCAAATGAATTCTGCAGAGGAAGTACTTTCTTTAACCTCCTTCTCTTATGCTGAGACAGCTCAAAGAGTGCAAGTCTGTATTGTTCACTTTTTGATTTGTACTGTTTCCTAACAGCCCAAATATACTTGCATCTGTGAAGCGGGGTGGATGTCTCCTCCTGGCAGCTCTGCCTGCACAGCAGATGTGGATGAGTGTAGCCTTCCTAATAAGCCCTGCTCCACTAATCCTCCTGTAGAGTGCTTCAACACATTAGGCTCCTTCTTCTGTGGGGCCTGTCCAGCAGGTAAAAACCTGCCCTGAGTTTAAATGGAATTTTGTATAATGAAAATATATGAAAATGCTGATCTAGGATACATATCTTTACTGAAGGTTCACAGTTTTTGCTTATAAAGGTATAACTTTGGAATAATTTATCACTCCTGGGTCACCATTCTTATTTTATTGTATTCATGTGGATTCTGGTCTGTTTTTGATGCTGTTTTAGTAACTGGCTACATTTGACAAATGATAAATGTATCTGTATTACAAAATGCCACATTTCAGAAAAAGCATGGATGGATTATATCATTACATTTGTTGGATACATTTAGTCAAGGTAGTAGTACAAATGTTATCTGGTAGTACACATTCTGGTTCGTTCTGAACACTGGTTACTGGTTTGTCAACAGTTCTGCAAATTATTCCCTATGTTATCTTACATTATTCAGGCTGGCAAGGCAATGGCTACAGCTGTCTGGATGTGAATGAATGTGCCACTAACAATGGGGGCTGTTCAACCTCCCCCATGGTGCCTTGCCTTAACACCATGGGTTCGTTCCACTGTGGCCAGTGTCCTCCAGGTACCATTTTGGTCCAATACACACTTCACAATGCTTTGTTCACAGAGTCTACTTTTTAAACAATGTGAATGCAATGAACCCATTTGTTCCTTTTTGTTTAATTCCCAACAAAAAAGTGAAAAACATAGGCTTTAGAATGTCGGTGTACTTATAGATCAATAAATGGATAACTCTGAGAGGTATTAGTTATGAGGATTAAAGCAAAAAAAATATTGCATTAACCATTTATTCAGTGCCATTAACTGAACTGCTCTCTCCCTAGGTTATGAGGGAGATGGAAAGACTTGCACTCAAGCGAACATTTGCTCTACCAACAATGGAGGATGTTATCCACTGGCTACTTGTGGTTCTGTCCCAGGTGTCACAGTTGCACAATTTACAGTAGTTACTTGTCACAGTGGCGCATGACCATTGGCAATAAGGAGTAACATAAAGCCATTAAGATTGGTATTTACAGTTTACGTGTAACATTGTTATCTGTAAAGTGTTCACATAAAACCTACCTTGTGCAATAAATATGACAAAGACTACACGTCCTGATTGTTACTGCTACTGTTTAAAGGTACAGAGTTTGTTCTTCAGAAATCCTCATGGCTTTTTAATGAAGGCAACAAAAATGTCCTTGAATTTTGGGTTCATTTAGCACTTTATTATTATGCAGCACCAAGCTCAATAAACTGATTCTGACATCTAAACTTTCTAGGCAGCAATATCCCAATATGCACTTGTCCTCCTGGTTATTTTGGGAATGGCTTTGGAGCAAATGGTTGTACTCAAATCGTCGACACCTGTGGCACAAATAACCCATGTGTCCATGGCCAGTGCACGGTAATTATCTTCTCCTTTTTCAGGACAGATTATTTATCTTGCCTCTAGTGTAACATGGTAAACATGGTGTAATTTAGTTCAAATCCTTCTCACTACTGAAAGACTACCATCAGTATTGGATCTCAGCCAGCAATAGCCAGTAATCTTTTCCACCTTCTTGCAAATATAAATACTTCTATTGCACCTCCAGTGTTATTTTAGTGATTTTAAATGTGTTCTTTTATTAATTTTACTAAATTATTGTACTTTATTTTTTAGCTATTCCTGTAAAACACATTGAATTACCTTTTGTGTATGATAATGTGCTATGTAAATAAAATTTGACTAACGAGGGGCAAAAACACTTTGTTATTTCCCTAGAACACTGCTGTTGGATATTTTTGCAGCTGTGATTCAGGTTGGACAGGCCTGAACTGTGACCAGAACATAAATGAATGTGCCAGTAACCCCTGCCAAAATGGAGGCACCTGTACCGATGGCATTAATAGCTACACTTGTACTTGCACATCACAGTGGACTGGCCCACAATGCCAGACGGCACAGCAAGGTTTGTGAATGTGTGTTGACAGTGCTTGCCTTGTTATTTGGATGGCAAGTGTTTGACTTGCATGTATGTACACTTTAGAATGTGGAGGAGTGCTTCAGGGTCCATCTGGAACCTTCAGTTATCCTAACACTCCTGGACATGATCAGTATGATCACATGGTCAGTTGTGCCTGGGTCATCAGAACTGATGCTGACAAGGTTAGTGGAAACACTACAAGGCTTTCCAATAAAGTCAATGTCAAGGCCCTACTTGTTTTTCTCATTTGACATTTCAAACATTGCTCTATTCTTTCTGTCCCAGATTCTACGGATCACATTCCCTTTCTTTCAACTTGAGCACAGCAGCACCTGTAGCTTTGACTTCCTCCAGGTCCATGATGGCGAGAGCGCCTCTGCCTACATGCTTGGAAAATACTGTGGCACCAATGCCCCAGCTGAGCTTTTCAGCTCACATAACTCTCTATACTTCTGGTTCCGTTCTGATCACATAATCAACAGTGGTGGCTTCACTGTGTCCTGGACTTCCCAAGCACCAGGTATTACCTAAGACTTGAGTTGAAATATTGCTGTACTTCACTCTTCTATGCCAAACCCATACATGTTTATTTATATTCCAGTTTGTGGTGGTCATCTGACCAATCCGTACGGTGATATCAAGTCACCTGGTTACCCGGGCAATTACCCGCCAAACCGCGATTGCTATTGGACACTAGATGTGGGTCCAGGGCTGATCATTACCTTTGCTTTTGGAACTCTCAGTCTTGAACACCATCCCGACTGCAACTTTGACTATCTAGAAGTAGGTCGTGAACTAATAATACCACAGACCCCTCTCCTTCCAATGAACGTTTTGGATTTAAATCCTTCAGTCCTTTTATTTCTTTTGGATCAGTACAGACACACACAGTATGACAAAAGAAAACTATCTACATAGAAAATGACAAACAAAAGACAAATTATGGACACCAAAATAAAAATAAACACCACAAAATCACTATAATTAAATTGTGTTCGGCTTTTTTATAGATCAGAGATGGGCTACTTCCTGAGGACCCACTTCTAAATAAGTACTGCAGCAGTGGTTCTCCTGCCCCCCTGCAGACCACCGGCCCTGCTGCTTGGATACATTTCCACTCTGACTTTGTTATCAGTGACCAAGGCTTCCATATTACGTATACCACATCCCAAGGTAAGAATGAGTTTTAGTGTCCAGGCCTGGGGCCACTGAATGCTAGTTCTAAGATTACAGTATGTGATTGTAAAAATTTTTTCTAAAAGCATGTATCTTCTGTTTCTCTTATTGTAAGAATATGATCACAAATACACAACAAATGTTCTAAGTTCATTACTTAACACCATGTTTTTAAATTTAAAGGTTCAGTTTGTGTAGGCAAATATGGCTTTACATTTTATGGCGGTTTTATGTCAATGATTGGATTATACCAGAAACATCAGTTATGACTATTGCTTTACAAAACCATTGCTGTGTGTCTTGTAGCTGACCCGGGATGTGGTGGAACCTATACAGAAAGTCAAGGCATCATCATCTCCCCCAACTGGCCCAATAACTATGCACATGACAAGCAGTGTATCTATTTGATCAGATTGCCCCGGAGTGAGCTGGTGGCCCTAAATTTCACACATCTGGAACTTGAATTTCACAACGGCTGTGAATTTGACTATGTAGAGGTATAGAGCCTAAACGTCCTAAACAACAAAATTATCTTTAATATCATGTGCTACACATTCAATGTGTTTCCTACTTGTCTTACCTTAAACTGAGCAAGCAATTTCTTTTATGTTTGCTGAGGTTCGGCATTATGATTAAAAATGCTTACTTATGTAATAAATGTATACAATCTTGTATTTTGATAAGTGATATGTTGTTTAGGAGGCTCTATTTCTCTGTTGCTTGTCTCAGGTGCGTGACGGCTCAGCAGAATCTGACCCACTCATTGGAAAATACTGTGGCTCCACCCTGCCAGCCCCCATCTTGTCCACAGCTAATGTCCTCTGGATTCGCTTCAAATCTGACAGCTCAGTCAGCCATGCTGGCTTCAGGGCTGTGTATGAAATCAGTAAGTGACTGTTTTAAAAAATCTTGACAATTATATGTAGAACAGACATACAGTAGCTGCAATCAATAGATTTTCCCTGATACAAATCAATGTGTTAAGACAGATAGATTTTTCATATGTTCAGTATTTTTTTTGAACAAACTAGGCAGTTCCAGGCACAAATTGCACCCTTTCTGTCAGTCAAAAACATGGGAGAATCAAACAAAAAAGAGCGTAGAGATAGTACAGTGCTGGAATTAAATATTCTGCCCCGTTTTCTAAACCTTGCAGCTGGTGGATTTGTAAGAAATGCAAATGTGAATTTGAATTAGGGTCTCAAAAACATTTTTTTCCCTATACTTTAAAAGACACAGGCCATGATATTATCCAAAGATATTATCCAACAGAGTAAATATAACACTGCCATAGAATCTATTGGTCTGAAAGAAATGCATTTAATAACACTGCGATTAATCACTGAGCCTTCATTTTCTTGTATGTCTTGAATATGACAGCACATTATTTTACTGTGAGTTTTAAAATTTGCACCTCAAAAGTCAGCAGTTAGTTGGCGGTGTTACGCACATTTTTGAGTGGTCTTAGTACATATTACATCAAATTTGTATTATGGTCACATCTAGGCACATTGCTCATGCATACAGCCTACTGCTCTCCCAATAGCAAGGTCTTTTGAAGAGGAATTGAAAAGAAGGCTGCAGGCTACAGGCTTCACACAGCCCCCTCTCATGTGAGAATGGGTGTTGATGAGATCCTTTCTGCTAGACCAGCACTTCTCTGATTGAGCACATTTTTATACCACTGAGACTGGGGTGTCAAGCATGGCTGGTTTTATTGTATGCCATCTATCCCCACTGCAGAGGAAATGTGCTCTCTGACTCTCCACATAACACCATATTGTGTCAATTGCCAAGAGCTGTATTGAATCTGACATGTCTGAATCCCTGACTGTTTCCTCTACATTCCTACATTTTTGCTGTGCAGTTTAACAGCACAGTGATTCTACTGTGATGGCTTTTTGGCTTGCTTTTATAAACTGATATAAAGAATAGTGAGAAATCATGTTTACAAAATGTTCCCTTTATCTTAAAGGTTGTCAGCCAAAACAACATTTCTGTATGAGGTTTTGAGATGTTACACAAGGTCATAGTCAAGTTGTTTTCAGATTAGTCAGTGGTACATCATGCATTCAAGTGATTAGCAAACTGAGTTTTGCCACAACTTGTACATTTTTAGGCTGTGGAGGCACTCTCTCTGGTTCTGGACAGATCCGTACACCCCTTCATCCTGATGCTTACCCCCACAACAAGAAGTGTGAGTGGGTCATCAATCAACCAGAGGGCTACGTTGTTACACTTAACTTCCTCACCTTTGATGTTGAAGACAGTGCTGGGTGTATGTTTGACTATGTGGAGGTAAAAATACTTCCTTCTAGTTTCCTTCATGTCAGACACATCTGTCTAGGGATATCAGAAATGCATGCTTTCCTTTCTTAGGTTAGAGATGGTGCCACATCCAGCTCTCCCCTGATTGGTCGATACTGCGGAAGCCAGGTCCCTGCTATGCTGCAGTCTACGCAGAGACACTTACATATTGTCTTCAGTACAGATGCTTCGGTCACCAATCATGGCTTCTCCGCAGAGTTTGCTTCTGCCATCCAAGGTGCTGTAACATTATGGCATTATGTTATTTACTGCAAAGCATATAGACATGCAAATGGATAACTAGGAACACAAACATAGTTGAGCTTAATTGAAAGTAGATATTTGTATAGGCAGATTTATTTTGTATTGTATCATTTCATCAATAGGCTGTGGAGACACTCTTACAGACCCTTCAGGCACCATCACCTCCCCTGGCCATCCTACTAGCTACCCTCATGGTGCTAACTGTTCCTGGTATATCTCCGTTGCCCCTGGCAACATCATTCGACTTTCCTTCACATCCTTTAACCTGGAGTACCACACAAACTGCGATTTTGACTATGTGGAGGTCTATGACAATGGCACTGCTCACACTGGGAATCTTCTGGGAAGGTAAGAGTATTAACAACATAAAAAAATTTTATACAGTTGGTACACTTTTGAGAATTTGTTTTAAGGTTTAAATGTATTTATATATTTTTTTTTCTTCAAAACAAGACTACATGCAGAACAGAATTTGTTTATCAAATTCAAATCATAACAAAATCTCTTACCCTCTACTTTTGCACAGGTACTGTGGACGGTCAGTCCCTCCTTCCCTGACCAGCACTGACAACCTTATGACCGTTCTTTTTGTCTCAGACTCCAGCCTGGCAAATGAAGGCTTTTCTGCAAATTATGTGTCTATAAATGCAACAACAGGTAGATTTTTATGATAATCAGCCATCAGCCAAAATGTATGACATAGGGGATATTATTTAAAATGAAATGAATGACAATGAAACCTAAAACATGCATGAAAAAATACAGTTCCGTGTCAAAGTGGTCAAAAATGTAAATTTTTCAATCTGTCTTTAGACTGTAGTGCAGTGTTTACAACTCCCACTGGAGTACTGACCTCACCCAACTACCCCAACCACTATCCCATGAGCCGTGAATGTATCTTTAAAATCATAGTGGAGATCAACATGCAGATCATGCTCAACTTCACAGACTTTGAACTGGAAGGTGGCTCCTCTTGCCCATTTGATTATGTGGAAATCAGGTGAGGAACTTATGAAGAGTGTTATTTTTGGCGGCCTGTCTTAATTTTAGTTTTAGTCTAGTCTTTGCATCAAGCTGTCATTTTAGTTTTTATTAGTCTTAGTCACATCCAGACTCTTTTTAGTCTAGTCAAGTTTTAGTCGACTAAATGTCTGAGCATTTTAGTCTTATTTTAGTCAGAATGATCCATGACTATTTTCGTCTAGTTTTAGTTGATGAAAATTGATGACATTTTAGTCTAGTTTTAGTCAATGAAAGCTGTATTTTAGTCTTTTTTTATTAATGCAAGTCAAAATAGGATAGTACTTCATAGAATAGACAAAATAAAACATTTCAGTCAAGCCTATTTCACAATTTGATTAATGTTATCTGATTACCTTGTAGGCTCAAAAATACTGTACATCCATTCCAGACATGGAAGACACTCTGATTTGAATTTACGACATTTATTTTGCCAACTATGTTAGAACTTAGATGTACACACACAAAATTTTTAATTAAATAAATGAATAACATCCCATCATAAAAAAGTGCAAATACAATTAAAAATGTATGTGTCTGTTGCCATAAAACCCACATTTGTAAAACTGGTAAAAGTCTTCACCTTACCTGAACAAATATAGTCTACACAACCAAATCAGAACAAGGATCAGACTTTGTGCATGAATATGGGAAAGGCTGCTTATAAAAATGCTGTGTGTGAGAGACTTTGTGTGTGTCCCAAAACCTTTGTTCACCCTGGATACATTCAATTCACATTAGGGCTTAGATCAGGCCCAAAAATTATTCCCGACCCAAGCCCGTGAATCTCGGTTCGAAAGTTTACTTGTAATTTTCGTCCCGAGCCCGATTTAAATCCAGATTTTTTATACGTGGGCCGTTATAACACACACATTATATATTTCGTTTCGTTATTGTCACATGACCAGCATTTCCGTCGCGTCTCGTCTCGTTTTTGTCACGTGAAAAATGTCTGTCTTAATTTTTGTT
>JBBMFX010000007.1:11369952-11389861 GCA_037832545.1 Rhabdalestes septentrionalis | reverse complement strand
AATAGTCCAGTTTTTTTTTCTCTTTGTCTCATGTTACTGTAGTCACAGGTTTTGTGGGCATGTTAAATATTATAAATCAAGTATAGACACATTACCTCAATGATTTGATAGTGACATAATGTATGCCACTGTACTTGAACCGACTCATTATTGCCCTCTGCAGGTTGTGGTGGGGAGCTTTCTGGGCCCTCTGGTTCCTTCAACAGTCCAGACTATCCAAACAAGTACCCTGAAAATCGGGAATGTGTGTGGCACATTGAGACCAGCCCTGGCAGCAGCATCACCATTACCATTCATGAGTTTGATATAGAGTACCATCCCAACTGCGACTTTGACCTGCTAGAGGTAAAAATATTATAATAGCTTCTTCTTAAACATTAAGTAATAGTTCAAATTTGATATCAGATGTTGATCACTGACCTGACCTTTCTATGATGTTTTGTTAACATGTAACACTGTGATCAAGATTAATGTTTTTTTTTTAAAGTATTGATCTAGTTCATTTATTTATTATTAAATGCATTGCTACCCCTTGTAATAAGTACAGTGCAACAGATAAAATATATACATATTTATATTCATAATTTATATATTATTTTTTGTTTTGTACTACTGGTTCTTTTTTTGCCCAGAGGCAACATATCATACCTTATTACAACTAAATAAGAGTTTTAATTTGTACCATGCAATTTTACCCATAAACAGTGAATGGATCTGTGCTCAAACTGCAGCGAGCGTGTTTTTGTGTAGTGAGTGTGTGTGCCCTGTTGGCACACAGCAGATTCAGTGGGCACACTGAGTGGGGGTTGTGTACCTCAGACCTTTGGAATGCTGACCTCCACTGTCGCAGTGAAAGGAGTTAGCGGGGTGGAAGAGAAGTGGAAATCAGAGCTTAGAGCACAGGCTTTATCTGTGGCTCTGTCTCAATTAAAAACACACAGACACACATACACACACACACATTCACTCACAGACCCATACACACAAGCCAGCTACGTTTGTGGCACACGGAAACCTCCCCTTGCCTGAACCCAGATATACACTAAATGTTGTCCTGTGGTTGTCCTGTACACTGCTTGTTCCTGAACAACACAAGCAGCTTTTTCTGTTCCCAGTGCTTTGCTATTGATGAGAATAAAGCCCAAACTGTGGTCTGCCTAACAGAGAATACACTACTTGTAGCTTATGTTATTTGGTTAAATAAAAAATCATGTGAAATGTAAATCAGACTATTTCCTAAGGTGATGTAATCCAGAGTTTAATTTGAGATTCTTAGGTCAGTAAAGTTTTACAGTATATGAATCCACAATTATGGTTGAGATCCTGGATGTTAAGGGTTCATACTGATTTGTGCATAGGTGTATGGAGGTCCCGACTTGAGCTCCCCACGACTAGCCCAGCTATGCACCACTCGACCCCCCAGCAACCCCCTGCGGGTGTCCAGCACAGGCAACATGGTTACTGTTCGTTTTAAGAGTGATGAGTACGTCAGTGGCAGGGGCTTCAATGCTAGCTGGCAAGAAGCTCAAGGAGGTGAGTTGATGGTGATCTTTATGCATGTACCTGTTTGCACACACAGACAAAAGTCACACGATGATTTCAAAACATTAATGATGAAAACTTTTCTTCGTATTTTCAGTGTAGTAAATAGACAGTTACCTTACACATTTTACTTTCTAATTTGTTTAGGGTGTGGAGGACCAATCACAGCACCCAATGGAGAGATCCATTCACCCAGCTACCCCAACAACTATCCCAACAATGTAGACTGCTCCTGGGTCATCACTGTGGATGAGGGCCACCGAATTCTCTTCAATTTCACAGATGTGGACATTGAGAGTCATGCCTCATGTCTGTGGGATTATGTGGATGTAAGTGACTGGTGCATGCCTTTCTTTTGTCATTGTGGTCATGATAACCATTTGACTCATTATCTTTCATCTTTCATCGCATAGATTAGGCTTAAGAATTGAACACAGACTGCAATTGTTTTGTATCCTGTGTGCAAGCAGCTCAGTAGTGATTAATTTCTGGGACTCGTTAACTCTCCGGAGGCTGTATTGGTAGTTTACGCACTGAAATACTATATCAGCCTTACTATCTATAGTTGGGCATTTTCATACGTGGACATCTTAATTGCTTCCTAAATTATGCACCTTATGCACAGTTTATTAGTTCTGACATTTATAAATCCTTTTACACCTTTATTCCTCCATATGCTTCAGGTCCATGATGGTCCAGCAGAGTCCTCTCCTCTGTTGGCCAAAGTGTGTGGCTTCTCCACACCTGATCCAATTTTCTCCACACAAAATGTTATTTATGTTCGCTTCAGATCAGACATCAGCACCAATCACAGAGGCTTCAGAGCTGAGTTCTCAGAGGGTCAGTGACAACACAAATGCTCTTTTCATGAGTTTTATTTTGGCTCATGCCGTGCCATATTTTAGGAAGGGACAATAAGATGAATATACTTTCTTTCTTTTCAGCATGTGGATCCACTATCATGGCTGATGATGTTGGAGGTTCTATTGCCTCTCCACGCTATCCTTACCCATACCCCAACAACCAGTTCTGCAGCTGGATCATTATTGCACAGGAACCATGTATGTGAAATTTCTCTTCTTACTTTCATGATTTTATCATTTTTGGACACAATTCTGTTATGCTGGCCATTTGACTGTATATTTTTATCTCACATATGAACAGTCAATCATATGACATTGTCCTTCACTGACTTTGAGTTGGAAATGTTGGAAACGGACAACAACTGCTCCCATGACTCAGTAGAGATCCTTGACGGTGACAACTCTGAGGCACCATCAGTTGGTAAATACATGTCTCTCATTAGAATCAGAATAAGAAAACCTCATTGATCCAGATGAAATTGCTTACAGCATAAACATGTGGCTGCTACTTCTGTTGGTAGCCAAGATAGTGTTTTTCATATTTGATTTTGTGATCAATTGTTTTATAGGTCGCTATTGTGGTAGTGACATACCCCATCCTGTCACTTCATTTAGCAATGCACTGGTGGTGAACTTTGTGTCAGACTCTTCTATATCCAAAAAAGGATTCAGGGCAACCTATATGGCCTCAACCTCAGGTAAACTTTCAAAAAGTCTTCATGCAAGTTCCAGCGCTTGCATAATTCAGTCTGGAATCTGCATCCATATACTGGGTGCTGTGTAGTAATCAAAATTCTTTTACATTAGGCTGTGGTGGTAACCTGCACATGGAGTCTGGGGCCTTCAACAGTCCCAACTATCCAGACGCCTACCCACCCAACATTGAGTGTGTGTGGACCATCATTAGTTCCCCTGGAAACCGCCTCCAGCTCTCCTTCATGTAAGTATCTGCCTAGTGGTACTGCCATATAACTTATAATTAAACCAATCTATGTGATGACTGAGTTGGTAAACTTCTCTTCCTTACTATTTTTCTATTCTCTATCCACAAATAATACAGTCTGTTCGAGCTGCAGCAGAGTACAGACTGTAATAATGACTATTTAGAAATTCGTGAGGGAAATTCTACTGGCTTTCTCGTTGGACGTTTTTGTGGAAACTCCCTTCCATCTAATTACACTTCTCTCATCGGCCATGTGCTGTGGATCAAGTTTGTCTCAGACTCCTCTGGCAGTGGAGCTGGCTTCAGGGCCACATTCTCACATTGTGAGTTTAAATTCATGCACTGTTTAATCTGTGATGATAAGAGAACATATTATTTGAAGTCTTTAGTCAGTATCTTAAAAAAGAAAATTGTGTGTGTCTTTCAATATAAAATACTATGCAAAAGCTTGTAAAGGCAAGCAAGAAACCAGTAGAATACACATTTAATATGTAATGAACTAATAATTGTTCACGGAAACCCCACATTATTGCAGATATCCTCCGCATTTTCTTTGCTTTTGTGCCTCCACATTTTTTTTGCCCCTAATCCCCGGACATCACAGTTTTTTCATGGCAATATCTCAATTTCAATGCATTTGAGTGTACATTTTTTAAGAAAAATATAATTTACTAATTTTTTTTACATAAATATTAATGTACATTTAGCAACATTTCCGTATCAAAAAGAACAATGTATTTTTTGGTACTGTCCAAAACACTAAATGCGCATCTTTTCATGGTTTTCACTACACGTGGATGCTCTTGGAACATTGGATTACTGTATAAATAAATGTTTACGAGAATGCAACTTTAGTTCTTGACTATATACTGCATGATAACTGCCAAAAAAATGTCAATATATTGTTTGTTTTTTGCTGATTCTAATGTTAGTGCGTATTTTTTGTTTTAGTGCACATTTCCCCAAACTATTTTAATGAGGGTATACTCTGGATATAAATGATGATACATGACTTTACATGGCTTTTCTTGATGCCTGAGAGGTTTTGCTCAGCCGTATACATCTCTTTAATTAAAAATGTTTAATAGAGATCATAATGTTGTACCTCATTCTTCTGTTGTCTTTCTCCTCACTTTCCAGTATATGGAAATGAGATCACAGGTAACTCTGGCCAAATTGCTTCTCCTCTTTATCCACGTACGTACCCTGAGGATGCTGACTATCGCTGGACGATCACAGTCAGCGCAGACTCCTACATTTCGCTCCGTTTCCTGGATATTGATATAGAGGATTTATATGACTGCTATTTTGACCAACTTAAGGTCAGCAATACTTTGGATTTGCTTTGCTTTTAATAGAACTGTTACGTAATGACATATTCATATTCCGCTTCAGATAGGTTGTGCATGATGTAACATTTATATCGTGAAAATTGTTTTTCTGTCTTAGAAAGGTAATTAAATGAGTCAGTTTGATTTTTAGCTGATTATCATCTATTTACTCCCTAAATGGGACACAATTATCTATACTTGCATGTGTTTCATGGATGGACTTGAAGTGCATGTACTTTTACAGAGTTATTTGTAAGTTCACTGCCTCTTCTTGTTAGATATTTGATGGACCGAACGTGCATGCATATCCCCTTGGTGTTTTCTGTGGGCTGTTTTTGCCCAGGCCAGTGCGAAGCTCTGGCAGCACAATGACTCTGGAGTTCAAATCAGACTATGTGATTGGTGGAAGAGGCTTCCTTGTTGAGTGGACAGCCATACAGAGTTCTGGTCCTTTGCCCACAATACCACCAGGTTAGATCTCCTATGCAGAAAATTAATTTCAAGCTCATTTGTAATGATATATAGCAGTCATAAGCATTTTACAGGAGGATGGCAATTTCACCATCTGTGTGAAATGTACTAATACATTAAAATAAATTGTTAATTAGGTGCTTGTGGAGGAGCTCTCAGACCTGAAGACACGCCCAGGTTCCTCTTCTCTCCTGGCTGGCCTAATGATTATGAGCCAAACCTGGAATGCACATGGGTAATCCGCTCACCTGACTCCAATGTGGAGCTCAATATTCTGTATATGGACATTGAAGATGAAGCCTCATGTTTATATGACAGTTTAGTCATCAGAGATGGTGAGATTTTTAAGGATTTGTCTTTTTCTCAGCTTATTGTTTCTGTCATGTACTTGAAAACAGCTGACTTTACTTTAAACAAAAATGTTATGGCCCGTAGATTAAGGGAAATACCAATGGATAAAAATAAAAAACTATTGATTGATATTTTTTTCTTTGTTATGAAAGTGAGAATAAGAGTACAAATCTGGTGTATGGATGGTTCTTTTAGTTATGTGCCTTTCTATACGGTGATCCTTTTTTCCTCAGGGGAGACTAACCTGGACCCAGAGCTGGCGAGGCTGTGTGGTCGTGAGTTGCCTGGTTCTCTCCATACCACAGGTGACTCCATGTTCCTGCGTTTCAGGTCTGATCACATTGTCAGCGGACATGGATTCAATGCATCGTACACTAAAGGTAAGCTCACAAAACCATGATCTTTTCAGTGACAGTATTGCAGCTTGACTCAACAGTGTACGTAATCTGATTCATTTTCTTTCAGGTTGCGGTGGTCTGCTACATACAGACAGAGGGGTGCTTAGCACTCCGAATTACCCTCAAAACTACAAGTCTAACCTGGACTGCAGCTGGCATGTGATGGTCACACCAGGCTTTAAAGTGTCTGTCACTTTCCTAAACCCATTCCAGATTCAAGGTTTTGGCAGTGCCTGCAACTCAGGAGATTATCTGGAGGTAAAATATTGTTATTCAAAATGCAGTGATATTTTGAGGCCAGCTGAGAAATATATAGAATGTTTGTCTTTGTATTTACTGAATCTTTTTATATAAAGATGTGATCTTTTTTGTTAGTTGAGAAATGGGCCAGATGGTAATGCACCATCTCTGGGTGGTCGTCTGTGTGGATCCAGCCCTCCTACAGTTACACAGACCACTGACAACAATCTCCATGTCCGCTTTGTCTCAGATGCCTCAAATGAAGGCCATGGCTTTAAACTGTTATTTGAAGCTCATGGCAATGGTAAGACCTTGCAAAGCCACAAAAGCAAAAACAACAATTAAAAATACTCTGAAAATGGTACAGAGTGTACTTTTTAAAGGTATAACCAAGTTGATTGATGACTTGATATTGGATATTTAAATAGTACATGTTTATTTATTATGATATAGATTACATGGATAGAACTACTTTAGCAAAAATCAGACTGCCACTTTTTAAAATATGGCTTAAAAATAAATTGCTTATATAATTACTTAGAAACGCATTTTACTCAACTTTTACAAATGCACAATTAATCAATATAATAAAAAAACTCTAGTGGTACATTAAATATTTTGAATTACTGCTTGAAAAATACAACGGCAAATATGTAAATGAATTAGAGGTTTAATGAATGGTTGTCTTGTTTTAGCTTGCGGAGGGACCATTGAGTTGAAAGATGGAGATCCACCTGGGTATATTACATCACCCAATTATCCATCAGACTACCCTCAAAATATTGACTGTGTTTGGATTATTATGGTGCCCAATGGAGAGTCTGTGCAACTGGATTTTTAGGATTTCTACATTGAGCCAAACACTCAGTATGATCTCCTATTATGCATTTATTATATTTTTCATTTGCTTGATTTTAATGTGCAATGCTCATTAGATCGTCTCATAATCTTCTCTCCTAGATGTATCTTTGACTACCTGGAAATACGAGACGGAGTCAGTTCAAATGCTGCCCAGATTGCTAAACTTTGTGGCAACACGAGGCCATCTACCCAACATTCCACAGGCACTGCTATGTTCATTCGCTTCCGCACTGATCACTTGGTCACGCACAAGGGCTTTAAGGCCAAATACTCAATAGGTAAATCCGTATTCAGATGATTACCATGTAGACAGTCATGTGGAGATTTGTCACTTTATGTTTGTTTGCGAATGCATAAACTTTTTTTATACAAACAGCTACTTGCGGTGGAACCTACACTGGCCAGAGCGGTACCATTAAAAGCCCAGGATATCCAGACTCAAATTACCCAGACAGCTCCAACTGTGAGTGGTACCTGGAAGGCCCCACTGGGCACTACCTGACCCTCAGCTACATGGCCTTTAATCTTCAAATCTCAAATGACTGCGCCAGTGATTATGTTGAAATACGTGAATACAATGCCTCTGGTAAGCCATACAAATGTTGATACCATACATCAGAAATTTCACTTTGTTTCAACAAGAAATTAATCACGGCGTTACTGATCCCCAGGCCGCTTGCTTGGAAAGCACTGTGGAAACAACTTGCCTGCACCCATGGATACAGGAGACAGTTTTGCCTATGTAAAGTTTGTCAGTGACAGCAGTGAAAGTGCGACAGGTTTCAGCCTGTCATTTGAAGCTAGTGTCGAAGGTAGGTCAACTTTCAAACTGTAGAGTGATCCATGAAAGATTCCAGTGCTAGTTTCAGACTGTTCCAAGGCATTTTGTTTTTTCGTTTCATACAGAATGTGGAGGGGACCTGAATGCTCCATCTGGGACCATCTCATCACCAAATTACCCTAATCTATATCCTCACAACCGTGCATGCCACTGGAGAATCACTGTGCCTCATGGCCGAAGGGTCACCCTCACTTTTAATGATCTTCGGCTGGAGGACCATGGCAGCTGCGCTTTTGACTATGTGGAGGTGAGGACACCCTTGATTCCACTTCTAATATGCCTTAGGTTTGTTTCAAAATAGAGCAAAAAAAAATAATTGCCCAAGAGCATCAGCAAGGACTTGGTTATATAGTTGCTATATTTTGTTTTTAGCTGCTCTGTGTATGTTCAAACCCCTGATAACCTGCATAATGGTCAATTAATGTTAGATATTAACCAATTATTTGTCTGATGTTGTTATTTTTAGGTCTTTAATGGAGTGGTGTCCAATGCCCCGCCTCTACAGCGTTTCTGTGGCTCTGCACCTGCAGGTACACAGGTGAAATCCTCAGGCAACTCTATGACTGTTGTTTTCTCCACTGATTCCTCTGTGTCCAATGGTGGATTCACTGCAGACTATTCCTCTGAAGAGGATGCAGGTGAGAGAAATTACACAACAGTCTGTTATTCTAGAATTTATTACATTTATAACGTCTTAAATGTAATAATTAACATAAAATACAGAGCAGTCTGTTAAAACAAGTTTACTATGCTGAACCATGCTATGGTCACATATTTTGTTGGTCTTGGTTTATTTTAGTTTGTGGAGGAATCCTAGATACACCAGGAAACTTCACATCACCTGATTATGGCTTTGGTAACTATAGCAACAATCTGAACTGTGAGTGGCTAATCCAGAATCCCCAGCATGTGAACTCCTCCATCGTGGTTCTCATAGACGAGCTGCATCTAGAGCATCACCAGACCTGTCAGTGGGACTACATTGAATTCAGACTTGGTAAGTGACATGATAATATGTTTTTCAAATTCTAACACCAGCACATCTAATTTCAAATGGATAAAGAGTTAAATATCCAAACCAGGCATGGGGATTCACTATAATAATTTGTAATTAAATATTTTGTGAGCAAAATACTTATTCCCCGGTTAAGAATGTTTCTTAAAGTAATTGTTTTGGATGCCCAAGACATTTGCATAGTAGTGTAAACTTTTCATGCGACAAAAGTAGAGAATCAAGGCTGATAATCTTTTTACTTATCTAGGTGATGAAAATGGCGAACTGCTTGCCCGTTTTTGTGGTCAGACTATTCCAGCGGTTCCAATTGTGGTGTCCACTCCCCAACTTTGGGTTCATTTCTTAACTGATCAAGAGACTGTTGACTTGGGATTCCAAGCTACATATTATTTCCCAGGTAAATTTTCAATGTATGAATCTTTCAGCTTTGAAATTTTGAAAAGGAATTTGGGAATACAGCCTGAACTGAACTCTTGTATATAGATTGTGGTGGTTCCCAGACTGGTGAGAGTGGGGCCATTTTCAGCCCTGGTTTTCCAGATAACTATCCATCCCCAAGTCGCTGTGCCTGGCTCTTGGAGGCTCCAGAAGGCCATACCATCAGTGTAAGTTTTTAGTGACCAACAAATTTGATTCCTGCTTAACATCATAAGAACATCTGGTATATTTTATGTAGCCTGTAATAATACTATATTCTCTCTTTGCCTAGTTAACATTTACATACTTTGAAGTAGAAGAACACAGCCAGTGTTCCTGGGACTCACTGACGATCTTCAATGGAGGCTCTCCAGGTTCTCCCATAATTGGACAATACTGTGGTCATACTTCCCCTGGTAGAATTCAGTCAGGTTCCAATAAGCTAGTGGTGGTATTCCTCGCCGACCACTCTGTGTCTAGGGGAGGGTTTGCTGCTACCTGGTCAACAGACTCTTCGGGTATGGTCTCATTAACACACTGTCCTCATATTACATCTCACACTTCAGTTGGGTTTAATGCTTATACTTTTTCTGATCTAAAATCTTTTTTTATTTTTCAGGATGTGGTGGATTCATACATGCTGACTCAGGCACCATCAAGTCCCCCAATTATCCTCAAAACTTCCCTGCTAATATTGAATGTTCTTGGACTGTCGTTGCTCATGAGGGCCACCACTTGGAGATGGGTTTTGCTAGTGACTTCCAAATACCTGACTCCAGTGGGCAGTGTCAGAGCAGTTATATCAAGGTTCAGTTTAAAAGATAATTCCCTTGTCATAGACCTCTCACAGACAATATGTCTAAATCTGACATCCAATTGATCTTTTTTCTGCCTGCATCCTAGGTGTGGTCAGGCGACAAAGAGCAGAATGATGCTCTTTTGGCCACTGGCTGTGGCTCCACAGCTCCTTCACCCGTCATTGCTCCCTTCAATGTTTTCACTGCCCGTTTCCAGTCCAGTGGGACAGTTGGCAAAGGCTTTTCAGCCTCATTCTTCACACGTGTGTACCATAGGGCTTTATTTTAGTGCCTATTGAGTTTACTCTACGTTTACCACTTTGCATAACTTGTTCCATATTTTCTCTTTCAGGCTGTGGAGCAAACTTTTCTGCCCCTGCTGGTCGTGTGGTATCCCCTAACTACCCGAATAACTATCCCCCTGACTCCAACTGTGACTACCGCATTGATGCTGGAGACCAGACTGTGATTATGGTCACATTTACAAATTTCCAAATAGAGGGTAGGCATTCTTTTTAAAAATCAAGATTTATGATCAGTCCAGAGCCATGCAAATTGAAATAAATGGATTTCTCAAATGTGACAAGGTATTTGACATAGCTAGTCATAGATGGTTGTCAGCTAAAAACAAATGTCAGAGAAGACTTAAAAATGATTTGTCCCTTCTTTTTAGCTGAATCAACATGCATTTATGATGGGGTAAAAATCTACAGAGGCTCCTCTGCGAATGAAAACCTTGTGGCCACTCTTTGTGGCACCACCATCCCAGGCACTTTCTCCACCTTTGGTCCAATGCTTCTCAACTTTTACTCGGACTACATTTTCCAGTACAGCGGCTTCCTAGCTGAATACACTGCCATTCGTGAGTATTATACAACACAACCTGATTATCCACCTATTTTCCACTTGTTTCCATTATCTGCATTAGGTAAAAAAATAATAATTTGCCATTTGGAATATAAATAACCAATAGAGCATTAAGTTATCCAAAAAACATAGCTCTAATCTGTAAATAGTTACTAGTTATAATGCCTCCAGTACAGTGATCTAGGTGGGCTCAGTGGGCAGTGGATACTCATGCTGATATGGCTGTAGCTTTGGCGGTACCCCAGACGTGAATCTGGATTGTTTACCAATGGGAGGAATGTCAGAGCTGTTCATTGAGCCCAAAAATGTGGAATGAATGGAATGAAGAGACTCTGCGCTTTTCAAACAATTAGAGGGGATTTGAGACAGGGCTTCAAATGTCAGGAATATGCATATATACAGAGGGACTTGGCAACAGATTCCTCTGTGTGCAGACACAAACACACACTCATACAAATGCATTCACTGTGAAAGCTGAGTAGTTCATGCTGGACAATAGGCCCTGTGCATTTAAGGCTCTTTGAACTCTGACCTCTATGTTAGTCAGATGTTATGATTAATTTCAATTCAATTTTATTTCTATAGCGCTTTTTACAACCAGGTTGTCACAAAGCAGCTTTACAGAGACCAGGTCCGAACCCCTAGTGAGTAAGCCGAAGGCTAATGATGTCATATAGCCAGTATACAAAACAAGAGAATCTCTTGTCTGGCTGAAACAAGTCTTGTAATGATACATTTTTAGATGTGTTGTGATTCTACCATTGGAGCATAAACACAGTGTGAATTGTTCTTTCTAACATGGTAAACATTTCTGTGATTTCATACAAACATTAACTTTTTAGCAAAATTTACGAGCAAGATATGCTTACCTTTGTCATTTAGATGCGACGG
Source organism: Rhabdalestes septentrionalis (assembly GCA_037832545.1). Lineage (NCBI taxonomy): Eukaryota > Metazoa > Chordata > Actinopteri > Characiformes > Alestidae > Rhabdalestes > Rhabdalestes septentrionalis. Next base: position 11,378,033 of record JBBMFX010000007.1, on the reverse strand, counting down.
TGGTGCTCATCCACAGTTCTTTATATATGAATTTGTAGTTTTGTTTTGAATGTGTAATAATGCTACAGTTTCTTACAGCATGTGGAGGTGTGTTCAACGACACTTCAGGGACGGTCAGCAGTCCTACTCATTCCATTGCCAACTACCACCACAACACAAACTGCACGTATCACATTTTTGTGAAAGACAATCGTGTCATCGAACTAAAGTGAGTTTTTAAAACTAATCAATAATATTTGCAATAAACTTCACATGATTAACAATTTTAATTACACACACAAAACAAAAATGAAAACTTGATCAGAGGCTATATTATAAGGTATGTGCATTTCTCATATACACATAAAACACTCATTCAGGCTTGTGCAGCTGTCATTAGAGGATATGGATAGGAACTGTTACCATTTTACTGAACTACTTTAGAACATCCTACAATCTTTAAATTGCACCAACCCCTCACAGTCCATGTGCCATTAACAAACACCAAGTGTTTAATTATTTCAGAAAAGCATCCCGTCTTTCAAGACGGCTTTCATCAGCAATGCAAAAAGTGCAGTAAGGCATATTGTCATATTAATTAAACACTCAAAAAATCTTTGGCTTACACCCAACTTATATACATCCACTACCTTCCTAGACTCCATCGTTCATCTTCTGTTTTTGCAGTGAGACACCCTGCTGTGCAGTCAAAAACACATGCTGGGATTCTCCATCTGTTTCCCTTGCAGTTGCTAGATCTTTTGTGTAGTTAACTCCACAGAGAATTAATTGTCCCTGTGTCTTAGAGGAAGTGCTTCCTCTTTTGTTTTACCCATTCAAAATATTGCCTTAAGGTATCGGCTATATAGGTGCTGTTTTACATCAGAAGTGGATTTCGTAGACAATTGTCTATTGCGCCATTACTAACATGGGTTTGAATTTTGCTCTCCTAGATTCAACAGTTTCAATCTTGAAGCCTCTTCAACCTGTGCCTTTGATTATGTGGCTGTATACGATGGACCAAACACTCTGGCTCCGCTCCTAGGACAGTTCTGTGGTAACGTGCTGCCCCCAACCCTCAAGTCTTCATCCAATCAGATGTTTATTGTGTTCAAAACAGATTCATCAGTGGATGGTGAAGGCTGGAGGGCGAGCTACAGAGAAACTTTAGGTACATTGTCTATTCTTATTGAAACTTAAAAAGCATTTATTTGAACAGAACATTGACATATTTATTACCATTTTATTAGGTTACACATAAATTACACAGAAAAATCCAGGCATTTTGGGGTCAGTACTAATTAGAAGTAATCTGTCCTGCAATAGAAGGGGCACACTGGGATTTTTACAGAGTGAGTCATCCAGAGGCATTACAATGGGGCCTGAGGATAGAAGGGCAGAATAGGAGTGTTCAGAGGGCACTAGCCCCCTTCTTCAAAACAGCTTTTGTTCCTGAAACTGCTCAGTGTGCCAGTCTCTTGAAAGAATCAGAACACAGTCAGAAGAAACAGACATTAGGAACTGGCCTGGATGTCACTTTTTCTATTTGACTTTGTGAAAGAAAGAAAGCTGGCCTTGGCCTTGCTGCCCTCTCTTTATAAAAGAGCAGACTTGTTATTGGATGTATGTTCTTTTTTTGTTTACTGTTTTTGGATGCTTGTTTTCTTTGAAACATTCATATTATGTTTTTCAGCATATATATAAAACTCATTGCATGAAAACAAAGAACAAAATGGCTATAAATCCATTGACTTTCATTTAGGAAATGACAGTGAGTTACTGTTAGTTGTCAACATTTACAGTTTTACATGAGACTCGTTTTTCATTGTCCAGCTGGGATTACTCCACATTTCCCATGCTTCAGGAATGTCACTCCCTTAAGAATGGCTGATTTTAGCACTGAGTGGAGTTAGGGAGATTTAGAGCAGAACACATAACACTGTAATAAAGGAGCTGTTGGAAATTCTGTAAATTGAAACAGTATAATGCTGATTATAACCGCATAAATTATTTGGAGTAACTAGGAGCAGTAAATGAGCTAAGCATGCTGCATTATTTGGCATGATACCTTTTTGAAGAAAGATTGGTGGACAGTGACTGCCACCTGCTGTTGGTCTCATTCTCATAAAAGCATTGTCCATTTTTCATTTCTGAACCATTCTCTTGCATTTTCTTTTCTGTTCTCAATTAGGACCTGAGCAGGGTTGCGGTGGTGCTCTTACCTCCACTTCAGGGATGTTTGGCTCTCCTGACATTGACTTTAATGGAAAGTACGACCATTACATGAACTGTCTGTGGACCATCTCTGTTTCTGCCAATAAAATCGTCAACCTCACTTTCACCACTTTTGAGCTGGAAGGTACCTCTGGCTCTGAGTGTCGATATGATTATGTCAAGGTATGGACAAAACAGTTCTATGTAATATTTCTTATAAGGATGCACAATGATGTCTATATTTTTAGGGAAAAAAGTAGTGGCTTATTTTCTGTCATTTACTGTGTATCCCAATAACAATAAAATGTAATAACAGCTTGTAAATTGCTGATCTGGTACACAACATTCATTGTTCAAAACCAAAAATAGATACACTGGTCTTTTTGGCAAAATCTGTCAAAAAATGTGTTATTTAAATTGCATTCATTATACTGCTAAGAAAAAGAGAGATTTCACCAAATTGCTCAGCCCAAGTAGGAAGAATATGTGAAACTCTGCAGATTATTTCTCCTGAGCATCAATTTTTACTTACTTCTCTTAGGTCTACGATGGTGACAGTGTAATTTACCCGCTGGTTGGTACTTTCTGTGGAAACACTATGCCTTCTCCATTTGTGTCATCTAGTAACTTCCTAACAGTGCACTTTGTTACTGACGGCTCAGTATCTTTCAGAGGCTTTAATGCCACCTACAGTACAGTCGACAGTAAGGCAGCCTTTTTTAATCATATTTTTACTTTTTCTAACAGTTTCTAAGTTGTTAAAGCTTCACTGAATGTCTTTGACAAATAATTTAGCCAATAGTGAACATTTCACAACCTTGCGAGCACTGTACCTAATATTGTACATCTAAATAAATGTATATATATATATATATATTACAATTAATGAATGAATCAGACTATACTCATTAGGCACATTAATGGCATCATGCTAACTACAGATTTCTACATCTACACAGGACTGTGTGGAGGAGCATTTAATGCCACATCCACACCTCAGACCATCACTTCTCCATTTTACCCCAACACATACCCTGCATTCACATCCTGTCGCTGGGTTCTGGATGCTCCTGCTCAAGAGGCAGTGAAAGTAGTGGTTCAGCAGTTCCATCTACAATCCAGCCAGAGCTGCTCCAGCAACTTCTTGGAAATGAAAGACTGGCCTGTGGTAAGATTCTGTTTACAGAAGTCTCTAGACTGATGTTAAATATTTCTTAATTATTTTGCAAGTGAGTCTCTTGCCAGTCACTGAATATTTTATTGTGTAATATGAGCATACTGAATAATCACAGGTGTACTTTAGTTGCTTGAATAAATCAAGGAATTATAATCCCCCAAAAATGCCAGTCCTTCATAAGGTCACATTAAGGTTTCACTTTTGTATTTCAGTATATTGGAATGCATATTGCAATATGTATCAGTTTAATAACAATATGGTTTAGCAGCATGGTAGTTCTCTAAACACTCTGTACTGCAGCCCTTACCATTTTTAGTGTGCTACATAAATCCATTTTGAAATAATTTATTCAAATATTTACAATTTATTTATAAAACTTAAAAGATCCTAAAGTAAACATTTTCTAATTGCTGTTCAGCTCTTGTCAAACACAGGAGACACAAACTATTGAGGTAAAGTGGTGTTAAACAGGTTTTGTTTTTACTCTGATTCCCATAGTAACAATATTTGAAACTTGACATTAATTTAACAGACATTCCTCATGATTTCATTAAAACTTTATTCAATTAATGACCTATTTGTATAAGCTTTAGACACACCTATAAATTATTCACCTCCTACATGTCTTTCCTTTGAAGCCTATAAATTACAGTGAATGCTTGCAAAGCTAAAGTATTACCGGTACTTAATTTGAAGGAGGAGGTAAAATTGTTAAGGTGGTTAAAATGTTATGAAAAAGCCACCCTATTAAAACTGAATTCAGAGTGGAAGACCTGGACTGGCCTGCACAGATACCCGACCTGAACCCCATCCAACACATTTCAGATGACCTGGAAGGGAGATTGTGAGCTAGGCCTTCTCATCCAACATCAATGCCTGACCTCATAAATGCTCTACAGAATGAATGGGCACAAATTCCTATAGAAACACAAAATCTTGTGGAAAGCTTTTCAGGAGTAGTGGAAGCTGCAAATGGGGAGCAACTCCATATTAAAGTCTATGTATTTGAACACAGTGTCATTAAAATCCCTGTTGGTGTAATGGTTAGGTGTCCCAATACTTTTTCCATATAATGTACTTGCATTTTGCAGTTCATTACAGTAGGGGCAGCATTGTTTCTAACTTGACTAATCCTTGTGCATGTATTTTAGGGAGACTATGGGCAGGCACACAAGTTCTGTGGCTCAGACTCCCATATCCCTGACTTCTACAGCTATGATCGTACCATGCACCTCACCTTCCAATCTGACACCTTTATTACTGGCAATGGCTTCAGTCTGACCTACCAAGTAGCAGGTGCGTCACAAGAGTTGTTTCCTCAACAGTTGCAGAACACAAAATACTTGTTAACACTTACTTATTTAGCTTGCCTATATGGTTATGTGTGTTTTTGTGTATTTAATCTACAGGATGTAGCAGGGTATATGAACAGACTTATGGTTACCTGAAGAGCCCAGGTTGGCCTGCAGTTTATCCTCATGACATGAACTGCATCATTGTTCTCCATGCACCACAAAACAGCTCCATCTCACTGTTCTTTGACACCTTTGACCTGGAGTCTCACCCTTCCTGCAGCTATGACTTCCTTGAGGTAAGGTAGGAACAGTCTGATCTGAGATTCATTACATCATGAACAAGGTTTGATGATAATCAAGAGACATTCCAAGTGACTGAACATTAAAACTACAAAGAACCTCTTCTGAACAATTATACTCAATTTAATAGGATGTGAAATCACATGGTACCTGCCTAGAGAATATGTTGTTTTAGTTCTGAGTATCCAGTCTTGTGTTCTCCTCTCTGTGCCAGATAAGAAATGGCAGCACAGATTCAGCTCCTCTGCTGGGCAAGTATTGTGGGAACACGATGCCCAATCCCATCTTTCCCAGAGCCAACGAACTCTTCCTGCACTTCCAGAGTGATTTCTCTGCAGCACGCAATGGCTTTGAGATCACCTGGACCTCCTCCCCTCAAGGTGAACACACCATGAAAAACTGTTTACTTTGTTTGATAATCAAAATCCCTGTTTTGGCCAAAAATGAAATTTACCGTTTTTTTCCATCCTCATATGTAGCTGAATAGCTGAAAATGTTTAGCATTAAATTTGCATCGTTAGTCCATTTTTCCTAAACCATATCAAATTGTTAAATAATCCCAAATAAACTAAAGTGTCCAGATGGCTAATAGTGACAGTGTAGTTTTGTGAATTTGGGTTTTTTAGGGGATCAAATTTATTTCTTGATTGTTTTTGTCTTCAGGTTGTGGGGGTACACTGTATGGAGATCATGGGTCTTTTACCAGTCCAGACTTCCCAGGCACCTATGCCAATGGCACTCACTGTGAGTGGGCTATTAGGGCCCCTAGTGGAAGAGTGGTGACTGTTACATTTAACCAGATCAGCATCGATGACCCAGGAGACTGCCAGAACAACTATCTGAAACTTTATGATGGACCAGATGCCAGCTCACCTCCTGTTGGGCCATACTGTGGAGCGGTATAGAACATGTTTTTAATATTTAGCAAACGAAATATTCAATGTTTTGGCAATTGTGAAATATCCTATCTATTTTTTTATTAACTTGTGCCACGTTGTCAGTGACGTATGTACAAATGTAAATCAAATCACCCATACATTTGATTTAAAGAATGTTAGCAGATCACTGGTTTTAGTGTTCTTACACATGCAGTACGCTATGTTTATAATGGTGTTCTATTTTTTCCTACTATATAGGAGACAAATATAGCCCCATTCAGAGCCTCGTCACATCACGTCTTCATCGTGTTTACTGCCCAGTCTGTTGTTTTGCCATCTGGATTCAGGCTCACATGGAGTAGCTGAAGACAAGCCGAAAGTACATACATACATACATTCATATCCTCTTAGATGTAAGTTTACCAACAGTAAATTCTCAGTCATGTAAACAATATCATTCAGTGCAACATGCACCAACTAATTAACTATAAATACTTTAATTTCTTTTACCAATCAAATTATTATTATTTGTAGATTAAAAAATAATTACTGATATGTGACATATGTTGTTTTGGAAAATAAAAACATTGTTTACTTGAATGTGGCAGTGACTGTGCCTTAGTTATAAACAAAAATGTGAAGCCATTCAGTGTCATTTCAATGGGTGTGCTATACCAAATACTTCTCATTTTGTAAATGGCTCACTTCATTTTTTTAGTTGACACAAAAAAGCCAACAGTGTAAACAGGCATTCCTCTTCTGGCATTCATTTGAGAAACAGTTGGAGAATAAGCACAGTAAATATGGTTTGGATTATCTCATTTGCATTTTCTTCGTGAGAAGGGGGAGAACACTTGGCACATGCCAAAGCTCTTGTCAGAGCTGTTAATTTTCTGAGTTACTGGACTGGCTAATTTGGGTCTCACTGACTGAAATTCTCTATGTGGTCTGCTCTCCCTGGACATATGTCAGCTTAGCCGACACCCCTGACAGCACGGCCGTCCACCCATCACACTCTGCCCATCAGTAAACGAGGGATTGAAAGCAGGAAAGAAGGGATAGAAAGAAGGAGTGGGATAGATGCTGTCAGAGCCAGATGGTTATAGACAGCACTAAAATGCCTGAAACTGCTAGACAGGAAGTGTACCGCCATGTTGATACATCGTATCCATGGTCGTCACCATTCAATATGAGAGGGATGTGTCCCCCTCACATTTCATAATCATTCGTTTGGAGCCCTCCACATTTAACATAAATAATTATTTCACCCAGCGCTGTTGAATTTTGAATCTTTCACGAAAGAATCCACTCCACTAAACCAATAGTAGAATACACACACCACTGGAATGAACCGACAATTCACTTCACTTACATGCAGACCCGGAGCTGATTTCCAGTGGTGTGTTTTTTCCTCTATCGATTAAGTGGAGTGGATTCTTTCATGAAAGACTCAAGATTAAAATTTCAACAGCCCCAACCCCTACCCCTAAAAGGACAAGACTTTGCACACACACAGCAACACTCAAACCCCGCCCCACACTCAAACTCCACTCCCACTTCTAAACACCCCAACGCGTCCCATTCACAATAAAAATGCTTCTGACGCCCCTGATCGTAACATTAAATAACAGGTAAAAAGATTTCTGGCCTTCCAGCCTGCATAAGCCATCTTCTAACCTTTGCACAGAACAAAGGTTAATCTTAAGAGGGGAACTTTGTGGGTTTGAATTTGGGATCCATGGCAATATCCAATGTTTTTACAAGCTACAGAAGTGTGAGACCATACCATCACTAAATGCTTTGTGGATTAGGGTTTTCACACACAGCTTAAGAAAATGGTCAGTGTTTTGTCAACACATTGAGGTCAAAGTTCCTGAGAACTTCTCAGGTGTTACGGGATGTTTGAAATTCAAGTTAATGACATAAAGGGGAAAAAAATCAATGAAACATTCAAAGTGTGTGTTGCATTATCTTAATACGCGTTTCACAGTTTTGGTAACTAAGCAACAACTACAAATATAAAGCATAAACGATCTAAACTGCCACCACATTATCCCAGGTTTCATTGGGGGCCACTATTTTTTAACTCACTGACTGGTTAAAGATTTTACAGTGCAAACAAACAAAACAAAACTTGCAATGACAGACATCAGTGAAGCAAAGTTCACCCATGCTGTAGGCATCTGTTGCCACTTTATCACTGACTAAATATAATCAGGCCCAAAAATAGAGGCCACT
>JBBMFX010000007.1:11326157-11337685 GCA_037832545.1 Rhabdalestes septentrionalis | reverse complement strand
TCTCTCTCTCTCTCTCTCTCTCTCTCCTTGTGTCACTTAGCTCAGCCTTTGAGTGCCTCTTACACAGAGAAAAGCAGTGGACTGGAAATGGCTCATCCTCTTTCCTCTCCTCCTTTCCTTTTCTACTGCGGTCTCCCTCTCTACATTCCTTGAGCAGCCTGCTTCTGGATAATTGTCTCTCTGTGCATTCCTCTTATGTAGCGCACAGCTGTGGCTGGAGAGCCCTAAACTGCACAAAGAGTCTGCTGTCTCAGTAGGGTACTCATCAGTGTGTGGCATACTCAATTATGCCCTTTTTTCAAACCAGCAACCCCTAGACATGCTTCTCTTCTTCCATTCACTAAAATCCATAATAAACACAGTTTTGATTGTTTTGTTATTTTTAATCATTTATCATGTTAACATGTTGACGAACTGTTCTGTGTTTTTTCATCCTTCCTTTCAGTCTTTATGGGAGACACATGCAGGCCAACCCTGAGGCACCCAAAAAGAACAATGACAAATCCAAGAAGATCAGCCGCAAGCCCCTGGCTGCCAAAAACAAGTGAAGATGAGGAGCGATGACACAATGACACCTCACCTGCCTCTTTGTGCTGGACCTCACTGCATGTGCCTTCTGTCACTTTTTTTTTTTTTTTATTTGCTAAGGGAACTTGCAAACAATTTTTATACTCTGTATGATCACTTTACACAAATGGCCTGACAGTGTCCTTGCTGTGCTGCAAATTACTTTGATTTGTTACTTAAATGTATGATAGAGACCCTCCCCATTGCTTTATGCCCAAGAAATACATTTAAAAAGCCATTTTCTCACATGTTTACTAATATTACTGCAACAAATATTACTGCAAAATTCTGCCAAGATGCTCATCACGTTGAAATGTATTACTCTGGTTTGATGTTTTTATATATTTGATTTTTTATATATTTGAAATTATGGTACCATGTTACTATAATACTACCTTTATTAAGGGTTCTTAGTTAGTTTATTAACATTAAAAATCATTAAGGTTCGTTATTTAGAAAGTAACAGCTCACATTTTCGTTTGTTAAAATTATTAACAAGCAGTTCTATGTATTCACAACTTAAAATTTACCTCTAACAAACATTTGAATGCATTTATGAACCGTTAATAAAAGTAGTCTTATTATAATGTGTTACTGTTTTGCACTCTGATCAGTGGCTGTGCAGCTCCATGCACAGCGAGCTGTGATGTGTTTTTGGACACTTTTCTAACAAAGTCATCATGAACTTTTTCAGCCTGTGTTAGAGTAGCACTTCAGTGGGATCAGCCCTAACAGGTTAGCATTCGCTCCTCACTTCAGTGAGGCACAGTTGCCAATGTAACTGTCGACAGTTCAGTAAATGTCCTTCGTTGGACCACGTTGGTGGGAACTAACCAAAGACCTCTAATATTTGACCTTTGTCAGATCCTTACACTTGCTCATTTTTCCTGCTTCCAACACATCAGATTCAAGAACCAAATGTTCACTCCGGACATTAAGCATGGTAATGAAATATTCAGTGTCTTTAATTTCACGTTTGTGGTTTTAATGTGTATTTTCTATGTGGCAGATTACCATTTAGGCTGTACCCGAATGGTCAATGAACAAGAAAAGAATATTGCACGATATCTCTTTCTATAGATGTCTATTTCTCTCTATATTGAAATATCTCTATGCATCGTTATATATTTTCTATATTGCTCAAGTCCAAACATGATCTGCAGGGTCTACTATTCAAAAGAGACAAGCTGCAAAGGCATCTGCAGTGGAGAAGAAAGAATATTATCATATCCCACAGTTTGATTTGAGCCATCCAAACAAGGCACACAGCTTTTCTCAAGAGCAATTTCTGTCCTCCGGCACTGGGCTCAGCAGTGGTGGCTGTTGCGTAACCGGAGGGGGATTTTGGAGGGGTTTTAGGGGTCTTAGCTGTGTCTGTGCTGGATTGTGTCTTTCCTCCAGGGGCATGCATCTGTCTCTTCACTCTGCCATGGCTCTTGCTCTTAATGACTCATATGAATGGCTGCAGACTGGAGTTTTGAATGCTTTACAAAGTGTAGACCAGTCCCAAAGCAACCTCACAGCTCATTTGAGAGTGTTAACAAGCTACTCAAACAATGGACAGCTTGTTCCTCCAAAAGCCTGTCCTGCATAAACAGCTTAAAAACATGGTGTTAGTTTATGTTCAATGTTACACTAGTATCCGTGTACATGATGGTGCTGTTCTAAGCTGTACCTACACTATTGTTGAAAATGTAGCAATGTCTCCTCAAACCTATTTGAAGAGCATTGCTACTGATATGTAGAATGTTATTGTAATGGTCCAAGGTTATTCAACCCCAATGACAGTCATGAAATGTAAAATATTTTAGGTCATTTGTCACGCATCGAAGTAGCTTTGTGTCACCATGTCATGTTTATTCCGTATCAAATACTTTGAATAAAATAACCTAAAAGAGCTGTTGTTTGACCCTCTGTGTGTGTGGCTGTTTTTATGACATAAGTAAAGTTTGCATCATACATTATTAAATTGTGTGTTTACCCATATCATGATAATAAGAATATGTTATTCTTTTGAGGAAATTGTGTAAAATTTTGAATTGCTTGAATAGCAATTCAAATGCAAACATTTAAAACTTGTTTTGATTTTTTACCTTTCTGTGAGGTTATGAATCAAATATTTAATCATATCAGCTTGTTCAGCCTGTAGCTGTTTTTTATAGCTTCGTCTATTTTTGTGAAGTGTTTTAGACAACTTTTTCAGACAGATTTTTCAGTTAAACAATACGGGGCAGCCAATCAGAACAGTGGTCATGCCGTATCAGTTCCAAATCATATTTACAAACCAAATATTAGTAAATTAAACATGTGAAACCAAAGTACAATTCAAGAAAACTAAGATGTAGCTCAATTAAAATAATTTGGAAACTGTTGAGTTTAAATAAGACTTGTAATAAGAGTGTGATTGGGAGCAATGATGGAAGATTATCACACATCTAAAACTGATCTGCCCATTGGAGGCTGTGTCATGGCCCAGCCTGCTCCAGTGACAGGAGATGGGGAGGAAGTGTTGACCTTTCAGGCTATGCACCTAACAAAGCTGTGAGTCTGTGTGTATGTGTGTGTGTGTGGACGTAAAGAGTGCTTCACTCCTGAGAGGTCCTGTCGCACACCTTTTTTTCTGCTGTTATTACTCTCATTATTATTATCCTGTCTCAGGCACTGTGTGTGTCCTCCTGTCTTCCTCATTCACACTCTCCTTACATTCACACACTCAGCAGGCACATCTGTCCACAGCACACCGCCGAGTGCATGCCACAACACAACACACCTTCCACCAGCTCTCTGTCACACCCTTCATCTCTTCAGTCTTTACACTTCTTCACCCTTCCTTTTTAAACTTGGTTCCATCATCAGGGCCATGCAACACACTCCACCTACACACCTACACAGACACACACACAAACACACACACACACAAACAAACACACATCCAAACTCAGCTCTCTTTGTCCAGCAGTGTGGAGAGATGTAAGTGTGCTTTCAAAGTTAGCACCAAACTCTGGGCCATTCATTATGGGACAGAGCCTCACACAATCAATCTCCTCCTCCCCAGAATAACGGCTTTCTGGCTCCTTATCTTAGCCTGTCCAATCCTTCTGTCAGAGTCAACAGGAAATAGGATGTTGAAGTTTAAAAATGACTCTTTGTGGCAATAGATCATTATGCATGCCATATACCAGACTCTGACACCAATTACTCACTGACCTTTCAAAGTAATCGTTCCGTGTACTTTTTTCCCACCCAAAGTCAAAGCCAGTGGGACGAGCCATGTAGATTTTGCTCAACAGGATTACTTTTTGTGTTTGGTTTGTTTTAATTTCCCTTATATTGTTCTATTTAAGTGGACACCTTCTCTTTTGTCTATGCATCTCACATTCTCAAGGACACCACGGCTCTCAGGCTAACCAAACCCATTGATTTTTGGCTGTTGATTTATGGCGGTGAGGGAAGGCTATAACACTAGAGAGCTTGTTTTAGACCATCCTACAGGAGGGATGTTCAGTGGACATTGGAAACTGTACCAGTGTGGGTGATCTAGAAGGCAAGGTTGGAGTCAGTAGACCATTATGAAAAGATGGTGATATCCATTCTGGAAACAAAACCAATGTAATTTGAAAAGGGTATTAAGTCCTACGTCAGTACTCAAGCTTTAGCTTGCTCTGTGTTTCTGTAATGTGTAACTTTGCCACTTTCCATTTAGACTCCAAGTGCCTAGTCTATTTGACCATTAATGTGACTAACAATGTATGTACATGATTTAACTGTACAGTAAAATTAAAGGGGGATCTGGCAGATGCCCTTATTCAGAGTGACTTACAATCCTCAGTTCCAATGATTGTGACCTTAAAGATAAATGTATTGAATCTTGATATGACATCATTCCAGATTGATGGATTTTTAGTATGTTGTCAGAGATGCCTAAATGTATTTCATCAGTGTTCTGTAACATGATCACAAGGACAACTGTAACAGAGATGAATGGAGAATTGGTTTTAAAGCAGCTTGGAACTAGTGTGAGTTGTTTTGGGTAGTTTGGTAAACTGGACCTGTTGTTGTTGGGAACAAGACTGTACATTTTAAACCACTTTTTATCCTATGTTGGAATCATGTCTGGGATCAGTACATAATTGTTAAAATTGTCACATGTAAAATATATACACACCAGTGATCAGTGAAAACATTGTCTAATATTGTGAAGGTCCAACACTTGCCATCATAACAGCTCGAACCTATCGAGAAATGGGCCAAGACAAATCTCTGAAGGTGAGTTGTGGTGTCAGGCTTCAAGACGTTAGCAGAATATCTTGTGAGGTTTTGAGATTGGGCCTATTCTGACTAGTTTGTGCAGCAAGTTCCTCAGATGCTTAATTTGATTTTGATCTGGGCTATTTGAAGGCCAAGTCAGCACCTTGAACTTCAAACCATTTCTGAACCATTTTTGCAGTGAGGGCACCTTATCCTCCCCAAATGCATCAGTGAGCCTTGGGTGCCCATGACACGTTCATCAGTTCACCAGTCGTCTTTCCTTGGACCACTTTTTGTAGGCACTAACCACTGCATACTGAAAACACCCCACAAGACCTGTCGACCAAGGGTTGCTCGAGCACAACTGTCCAGCCATCACAGTTTGGCCCTTGTCAAAGTCTCACAGATCCTAACTTTCATACATTTCTTCCTGCTTCCAACACACCAACTTCAAGAACTGACTGTCTGCATGCTTCCTAATGTTTTTCACCCCTTACAGGCACTGGTATAATTGAGATCATCAACATTGTTCACCTCACCTGTTAATTGTTTTAATGTTGAATTAGTGTATACATAATAAACCCCTTTTGAAAAGTTCAGGAATTTTTCCACAGGTCTAACTGTGTGCTACTTATTATTTGTTAGGCAGACTTTCACCACTGGTAGTTTAGACACAAAACATGACAAATTTGTAGGAAAATCACAGGAACAAAATTGCTGCAGCAAGTGATTGTTCCTGAGTAGGAGTCGATTCTCAACGAATGATTTCTGCTTGGGTTCTGTTAGGGCAATCCATCACTTGGCAGTATACTATTGGCAAGGGTGTCATGATAATGATCGCTCCGTTACGTTCACAGCTCACTCTCCAGCTCTAAATGCAATACGCCTAATAAATATACAATATACATAAGTCCATATTTCCAATATGCAGATTTTTCACAAAGCAATGACCAGCAACTTTAGTTTGATTAAAGTGAAGAGAGGAAAAAAACAACTGACTAAATGAAAGAAAGACAGAAAGAAAGAAAGAAAGAAAGAAAGAAAGAAAGAAAGAAAGAAAGAAAGAAAGAAAGAAAAAACAGATTATTATTTTCCACATATTGGCACAAATAATGAGCAGATTGAACAAATGGACAGACAGATGAGAGAATGGATGACAGAGTGAATGGTGGATGGATGGTCAGTTCTGCATTTTAAAGACGGACACTCTGTAGGTCAGTGTGGATTTGTCTGAAATGTTATTTGTTTTCTGTGGTTAATTGGTTCCTGTAGAGTGGAGGAGATGGAGGGAGATGGAGGATGGTGGGATGGGTGGCGACCCTGTCTGTTATAAGCCTGCGCTCGGTTTCTCCCTCCCTCTCAACCCCCCAAATCCCCCCACCCTCTTCTCTGTGTCTGGGCTCGCGCAGACTCTCCTTATCTTCATCTCTCTGAGTGTATGAATGTGCGCGTGTGAAGGAGAACCTCCACATCGGACTGCTCTCGCGCCTTCTGCCTGTTCCTGTGTGCGCCGGGGTACTTTAAAAGCGTGTGGGGAGAGAGGAGCGCCTCCTGCTCCTCCCGCGAGCCTCCGTCCCCCAACACGTGCCTCTGAGAGAGACTGAAGACACCGCTCTCCAAATCAGCGCGCGCCGGAGGACGAGCAAACTTTTTAGCGAGACTTGAATAAGCAAGCATCAGCAGAAAAAAAAAGTTCAGCAGAATAAGAAGAAGGAAAAAAAGAAAAAGGCGCAGGCTGGGCCCTGCCCAAAACGGCTCATTAACATTAACAACAAAGCAAATAGCTTTTTTTTTTTTTAAGGGGACCTCATCAACCAGCAAGATTTCGCCCAAAAGCAGGCAGGAGGAGCGCCCCGCGCTGACCCGGCTGGTGGGCAGGAAGCGGCTGATAGCGGCGGGGGTGCTTGGAGTGGTCATGGTGCTGCTGCTGGTCGTGCTCATACCCGTGCTGGTCAGCTCCGCCGGAACCTCGGCGCACTACGAGATGCTGGGCACGTGCAGGATGGTGTGCGACCCGTACGGCACCAAGTCTCCCACCAGCGCGGCCACGGCGGCGGACACGGCGCGGGATGGTGGCCTCGTGCAGTCTCTGCCCACTTTCATTCAGGGGCCCAAAGGGGAGCCGGGGCGGCCCGGGAAGGCGGGGCCCAGGGGCCCACCTGGAGAGCCGGGTCCCCCTGGACCGGCCGGCCCGCCCGGTGAGAGGGGAGACCCGGGACGCCCCGGCTTACCCGGACCCCCTGGGCCTAACAGCGCGGGCGCCATCAGCGCGGCCACTTACAGCACCGTGCCGAAAATCGCCTTTTACGCGGGACTGAAGAAGCAGCACGAAGGCTACGAGCTGCTCAAGTTCGACGACGTAGTGACCAACCTGGGCAATCACTACGACCCCACCACGGGCAAATTCACCTGCTCCATCCCGGGGATCTATTTCTTCACCTATCATGTGCTGATGCGCGGGGGAGATGGCACCAGCATGTGGGCAGACCTGTGCAAGAATAACCAGGTGAGGAGCGCGTGCGGAACAGCCCTGCCTCTTTCACACGGGATAACCAACATGACCTATTTCTGTTGTTTTTTGGTTTGTTTGTTTGTTTGCTTGCTTGCCTGTTCGTTTGTTTGCTTGTTTGTTTGTAAAAGCCAGTGTTTGATTTCATTCTAAAAGTTTGCTGATGTAAGTCGCTTTGGATAAATGCGTCTGCGAAATGAATTGAATGTAATTATTAAAAAGGACGATTTATTTTAGGTTACTAGCACACTTGAAAAGATAAGCGTTAAAATAGAGCTATAATTTATTTCCTCCATTTTAGGAGAAGCTGTGAAATAGATCAATCAAATATAGAACATGATGGGTCATTGTTGCGTTACTGGGTCATTTTCACTTTGTTTTGTTTCTGATCAATTGATTTGGTCACTAATGCATCATTTGATCACCACTGCATTGTTGTGTCATCCCTTATTCACTTCGTCACAACCGCATCAGTTGATCATTATCGTATTAAGTGGTCATTACAATAAGTGATGGTAATTAGGAGTCGCGCGCTGCTGAGTGAGTGTCAGCGTCTCGCGCTTTATCTGATATCAGAACGTTCCTTGAGGGATGGGTGGAGGTGGGAACTGGGTGTATCGGAGGGTTGAAATCTGCTCATCAGTCAGTACTACAGTTTACACCGCGCTTCTACAGACTGAAACGCTTTACTTTACGGCAAACTATTAACTTCATCAACACTTATCATCAAGTGTTCTTAACACTCTGACGTCAGCGCTCATAAAAAAAAGAAATGGAATAATTATTATAATAATACTTATTATTATAAAGAAGAACAACAACAATAAGAAGAAGAAGAGGAGGAAGAAGAAGAAGAAGAAGAAGAAGAAGAAGAAGAAGAAGAAGAAGAAGAAGAAGAAGAAGAAGAAGAAGAAGAAGAAAAGAAAAAAATCAGGATATTAATGTTACTACTAATACTATTGTTATTATTCCTACAACTACTATCATTGCTGTGGCTGTTGTTGATGATGATGATGACGACGACGATGATTATCATTATTATTATTATTATTATTTTTATTATTAGTATTATAAAATCCTCTCCTCCTGGATCTGAGCGTGCTCTCTAAGGGCACTGTGTCGATTCTCTACGTCGCAGCGGCTCTTGTGGGCCCTGCATACCTTTTTTATTACAAACTTTAATAAATATACTTTCGATCCATGTCAGACGGAGGCTAATTATCATTTCCTTTGGCTAATTTTCTTTATTATTATTCACAGCAGAAACTGAACTGGGTTTATTACATTTTGACCAGTTTACTCTGAATCTTCTCTTTCTTTGTCTGAGTGTGGGGAGTCCGTGACGCTGATCGTGGTGCTGAAATGAAGGCAACTCTTCCCTCCCGGGCGGTTTTAAGGGTCTTTTCGCGTGCAGCACAAATTCACTCGAACTCTCTCTGAATGTTTTTAATAGGTATTTTAGTCGTTTTAAGAATGTTCTAAAGGGTATTTTAGTTTTGGATTGACTGGTGTTTCTCCTCCGCAGGTCCGAGCGAGTGCCATCGCCCAGGACGCGGATCAGAACTACGACTACGCCAGTAACAGCGCCGTGCTGCACCTGGAGCCCGGGGACGAGGTCTATATCAAACTGGACGGGGGAAAAGCTCACGGGGGCAACAACAACAAATACAGCACGTTTTCTGGCTTTATCATCTATGCTGATTAGGACCACGCAGCTCTTTGTCCACCCACCCTGAGCTGCTCCAGCCGATGTCCTCCTCCCACTTGCCTCCCTCCTCCCTTCCCCCTTCTTCTTTTTCCTTTTGAACCCGGCCAGTCTCAAAGGCAAGTGACACACTCCCTCATCGGCACCACTCTGGACCCCCAGAAGAAGTCGGTGAGGATGTGTGCGTTAGGGGGGTGACTCAAGAATGTGGCCTCCCAAGTCTCAATTCAAAACGCAAGATCGAGTCAAGCCTTTGGGAAGGACAAGTTACCCTCCAGCGCACAAAGAGAGGAAAGAGCAGGACAAAACAATGGAACAACACCTAAAAAAGTCTCCTGTCAATCGCCAAAGCATATTCTGGTGTACTGTTAAAATGTTGTTTCTGTAGCTACAAATCAAAGTCTAATCATGAAAGACTTTTTATAACATGCAAATTCAGACTTAAGCAGTATGTGCAATAATGTTAAAAAATTATTATACCCATGATTTGGCAAGCTTTTCTTCACCCAGCCTAATGGGATCCCCCACCAGTCCATAGTCTGTGCATTATGTTTGACTCTGTTACTGAATCTCTGATCTTGAATAGTCTGGTTGAAGTGAAGAATTGTTCTTGCATGCATCGTTGCAAGCAGAAATCGAGAAGTGAGATCAGCCAGCTAGTTTGTATCATCTGTCTAAGACCTGTGTTTGGTGAATAGTCAGCCCAACATCACATGTCAGGTTATGGTCAAGACCCACACTCATGTCACAGCCAATCCATGTCCTATCCTGGTGGTTGTAGCTGAATGTTCCACTACATAGACCATTTGCAATATAACAGCTGATCTTTACAACATTTTGAGTGCTTGTTGGTTTCCAGCGGTGTAGAATAGGAACTTGGGTTTCAAATAAGTTTCACGGTAGGCAATCTGCACTACAGCATGACTTTCCATGAATTACTCAGACCAGAGTTGTCAATGACTTCAGTATAGCCAATTTATTTTTTATCTCCATAGCAAAAATATATATCAATGAAAATATGAAGATCCTGCAGTGTGATGAAGGCTGGGCAGTAGAAATTTTGTCTTACTTAACATAGACCTATTGAATGGGGGCAGAATGTGCTTTGTGATATTTTGAGAGCACTATGCAGAATGTGTGTGTGTTGATATGTAAATGTGTATCTATCTAAAAGAGAGTCAGCGAGTGTGACTACTGATATCGCTACTTATTTTCTATGTACATATTGTAGTATCTGATTTATTTTTCTCCCTTAAATATACAAATGTCTGGAAAGTACTGGAGCGTCTGAGTATTTTGCGAATGGTGTGCCGAATTCACTCCTTTCACTTCCTCTCACCCACAGAAATATGTATGAACCAGTGTGCAATGGTTTTAAATCAGGGGATTTGAAACAGAGTGCACTTCATTTGTATGCCGTTTAATCACTCTTTTTTTTACCATTAAATGGAAGTTTGATCTGATATGTGTATTTCTCTGATTTATACATATCATTAGGAATGGTCTGTTTTATTCCATTCTCAAGCAAAACTATTGACTGTGGCATTTTAAAACATTTTCAGAACAATGTATTGGACCCATAGTTTCTTACTAGTAACACTTCTAGATAGTACAGAAAAAGCAATTAAATCAAAACAACAGTGGAACCCTTTTCGTTGATATAGTGCATTTTTTTAGGAACCATTGTTTTAATCACCCAGGCAATGACCCATTTTTACATCTAAATGGTATTTTGATTGTTGATTGTTCTCTTAATAATACATGTGCCAAAATAAGAGTGATGCCATTGGTTCCTTAAAGAACCATTCGGTTAATTATTTTCAAAGAAGGTTTTTATCAGTACTTCATGTCTAAACAAGGACCCGTCTCGTAACCTTGAATGCTGTAATCTGTAATAGTATTTTACACATGTTCTCTGATTCCTTTTGCTTGCTCATATGATCTTTTTAACTTGGATTTTATAATTTATATTTATTTTATGTCTAGCACTGGCAAGTACAGTCAGCTGGCCAATGCCATTTATGACTCCATGGGCCTTTATTGTGCATGAATTTAAGTTTTTGCAGTTTATGTTGAATTTTGTGGACCCAAGAGGTCTCTTAGACCAAGTCAGGTGTCTGTTCTAGACAAAATCTCCCACTCACACACCCATCTATAGCATTTGGGTTGTGAGGAAAGAAGTCTGGGTCTGCTAGCCTTTGTCTGAGGGTCACAGTGGAGACAGATCAAGTCACACACACACCCGTTCTCACTGGCTGTTTGTTTTGTTTCACAGACTCTAACAAGCCAGGTCAGTCGTTTGGGCTTTAGAAAGGTTCCCATCACCCAATGTCATCTGTGTTCAACTTCAGATAAATCCTGTGGAGGATGGAGGAAGAAGTACTTGACAAAAAAGGAGTAGAGACAAACCAGACAGGATAAAGCAATAGACTTGCACCTCAGATCCACTGACAGCAGTCCAGAATGAGACTTCTTTGGAACACTTAAGGGTAAATCAAC
>JBBMFX010000007.1:11307931-11317931 GCA_037832545.1 Rhabdalestes septentrionalis | reverse complement strand
AAAGGTAGATGGTGAACTTGTCTGACTCATCTATTGGAATAAGGCAAGAAAATGGAGGCCTTGTGATACTCTGGGCAATGCAATGCTGGGAATCCTTGGGTCCTGGCATTGACATGAATGGTACTTTGACACATAACACCCACCTAAACACTGTTGCAGACCAAATTTACCCTTTCATGGCAATGGTGTTCTATATTGGCACAGGCATCTTATAGCAGGTAAGGGACGCGCCACGTTGTAAAATTGTTCAGGAATGCTTGAGGAATGTGACAAAGAATTCAAGGTGTCGACTTGGCCTCCAAATTCCCAACAACCTCAATCTATTCCAGCATCTGTGGGATGTGCTGGACAAACTAACCTAATCATTGAAATCCTCAGCTCACAATTTTACAGAATATAAAGGATCTGCCTCTTCCACCTTAGTACCAGACATCACCATCTTTGGAGACTCTGGGTGCTTCTAATGTCAGAACTGTTTTGTCGGCGCATGGGGGGCCAACACAATATTAAAAATATCAATAGTACGGCTAATAGGTATATACATATTTTTGTATATAGAACAAATGTATATACACACACAAACACACATTCTTAGTTACTGAAGGTCAATGATAAAGAAATACATTTGAAGGATGTTAAAATAAAAGGTAACATTTAATGATGAAGGGGTGAGATTAGAGATACACATAAATCACATCCATCATGAAAGAGGTTTGATTGCAGACAGTTTAGTAAAATGTCTCTGGTTTAGTTACATCACACCATATGCAAACCTGTAGGCCAAAGACTCCTCCTCCACTGTCAGAGACTTTCAGTGTGGAGTGTTCAGTGTTCTTCATCTGGACCAATTCGCTCAAAAAGCAGCAGCTAGAGGGTGGAAACAAGATATTTCTGCACATTTAATCTATTGAACAGCTATTGAATAATAATGTAAACCAGTCAAACAGCCTAGACTGAATTGCACCCTTGGCCTGGAAGAATGAGACCTCCAAGAAGGTGAGAAGCGTTAAGGTCATTTATTCATTCAGCTCTTCATCTCCACGTTTTGATTCGCAGCCTGCAGGACTACAGCCTGTGCTTGTCTCTGGTGGTCTGTTTGAATACAAAGCGAGGCGCTCAGTGTGACGGGAGACGACCCTGTCTGAGCTTGATGGACTCGGAGATCTTAAAGCTCTGTTTAGAAAACAGTTTGGGCCTCTGACACTGTTGTCCCTGACAGAGCTCCAAGGAGGATAATTAAAACCCAACACGGAGCCAGGCCTGACAGCCCAAAATCCTCCTGGACTTTGACTGATCCGCACTGAAAAAACAGAAAGAAAAAAAAAAGACGTCCAATTACCTTCACACTCATCCCATTTCGCTCAGTTATGAAAAGCGAGGGAGAAATATGGAATGTAGACTTTCATGGAATTTTCATTACTTAGCATTATATTAAGAGAAAACTGAGCCAGATTAATTAAATAATATGAACTAATGCTAACATCCCTGATATCTGGTCAACTCTCTAGAATATCTCAGACACCAAGCTATTTTTATTTTTCAACATTTGGTATTATATATCATGGAAAAAATACACAAACAACTCACATAGAAATTCTTATGTTTTCTTTAGTACCACTGTCAACACTGTCATGAGCAATTTTGTGGTGCACACAAGAAATTGGTGGAAGATTCAGCCATCTGATGCTCAGACAGACACTTGTGCGCACACACACACACACACACACACACACACACACTCACACACACACACACACCCCACCACCTCGGCCCTCTTTCCCCTGCTTTGATTTTATCACTTGTGACAAGTGCTGTGGAACTATTTGGATGGGGATGTGATTCACTTCACTCCATGCTTATCAAATCTCCCGGAGAGGAGACTATTAACTCAAAGCAAATTGTGCCAAGTAGCTTAAAGGGCCTCTTGTCTGTTCTAATATCATTGATATCTCCATTTGTTGTCAGGGTGTAAAAGAGAGCGTTGTGTTCAGTTAGTGGGGATTTGATGGTGAAAACACATTTGTCATGGTTCTTCTCCTTTTTCCTTTTCCTCCCACCCTACTCTTGCTGTTTTGCAAATTCGGCCTTCTGTCCCTAACATAGACATGCTCTCCATTATTGTACATTGCAAAAAAAAAGACTGAACACGTTGTTTAAAAAAGTGAGAAGGCTTTAATACATTCAGACAAATGAAAAAGACTAAACAAATTCCTAAGCACACAAAGTATGAGGTGTTTTCTAAACATATAAACATCATAATATAAATGCATATTGCTGACTTAACTATTAATAAAGATTTCATTTACTTATTTATTTACATTGTGTGAGGATTTCATGGCTAATAAACCAATAGGAATGATTTAAAAAATTTCTTAACATTTACCTTCTCCTGTAAAGATGCCATAAGAGGTTATGAGGCTTTATTCCACCAGTGTTTGTATTTATGGTTTCACAGATATCTGCTGGGAAATGCATATGTTTTTTCTTTACCAAGAAAAAAAGAAAAGAAAATATACACATCTAAATCGCACAGAATTTATGAACTAATTCACCATGTTACAAAAACCTATTTATAACATTCAACATTCAAGACATCACAAAACACATTAGAGGGGCACAATGAATGTAGCTGATTAAGGAAGAAGGTTAAAGATTCAATGTGAGCAGGCACTCGGCAGTGTAGCGCCGGTGACCCAGTATGCCACGCTAAATACAAAACTTGCTGAACTTTAGAACCACCCGAGGTGCATTGGCCAGCCACAGACTTGGCCTGGTAGATTCACACCAGCTGCAACATGCTGAGCAGGGGTCGTGTTAATGGCCTTCTCCTTTTGCCTGAGAAGGCATGAGGGACAGAGGCAGTTTGTAATGTGATAAAGGAAGCTTTTTTAGAGGCCTTCAAGGATAATCCGTCATCCATGTGAGACCTCAAGCTCACGTTGCAGAGTGTCCCTTTCCCTTCTGCTCCCTCAAACAGCAAAATGACCAATGCACACAACTATTACTAAGCATATTAGAGTTAGTGTGTCTCTATGCCACCAAGTCTGGGTGCAGCTTATGCCTCTGGTGACTTCTGGGTTCAGCGAGCATTTGCACTGCACAGTGTGCTGGCACAGCTACACTGTAAATTCAGTTTAATGCAGCCTAGGGAAGACACACAAGCATTCAGCAAAACCGCAGGTCCAGCGTTTTGTTACTTAAAATATAGAATAAAATTATGTAATGGCAAAAAACACTTCAAACATTAGGTTAAATAAAAAATACCCAAATCACTTTCCCCAAACATAATAAATGTTGTAAATAAACCTTGTATCCAAGAAATGTGTTTGTAGAACATGTAAAAAAAGGTTGTTTCGTAAAATTCACATCAATGCAACAGTGAATGACAGCTAGAATTGTATACATTTCAAAAGAGTTTCCAAAAAATATATGACAGCAATAATATTTTGTACATTGTGTACACATGTATGTTATGGTACTTTTGAATTTAACAGTATCATTATTTTGGTGTTTGGGCAACTTCAATACATGCTTATAATGTCAATACATACTTATAACATAGTGCCTTCAGCTTTCAACATATGGATATACAGAAGAGACTGGAGGGCAGAGAATTGGGCTGTAGGTCTGCTTTAAGCTAGTAGGTTGGAAAGACTCTTAACAAATAAATACTTATAATGTTTTAGCACCCAATTGTAACATTACACATTACTGACTAATGCGTATCATAACAAGGTAATAATGCACATAGTAATACACATAGCGATAGTATGGGGTGCCATTTGTAAAACAGCTTAACAAATGTTGAGGTTATTCTTCCATCATTTAGTGCAATGTTCACACTATTTTCACACATTTAGACCTGAATGTGTTTTTAAAAAAACAGTGTTACTTTTTGGTACATTTTCTTGTTACGTTAATGAAAATGTTCAATTTAAATGTTAAATGAAAATCTAAATGATAAATCTAAATCTAAATGTTAAATCTTCAATCTATATGTTAAATGTTAAATCTAAATTTTAAATCCAAATCTAAATGTTAAATGTAAATCTAAATTTAAATCCTAAATCTTAAATGTAAATATTAAGCTAAATGTAAATGTTATATCTAAATCTAAATGTTAAACCTAAATGTTAAATCTAAATGTTTAATGTAAATCTAATTGTTAAATGTTACATTTAAATGTTCAATGTTACATTTAAATGTTAAATGTTACATTCAATGTTAAATCCAAATGTAAATGTTAAATCTTCAATCTTCAGTCTAAACATTAAACCTAAATCTAAATCTAAATGTTCATTCCTAAATGTAAATATTAAATATAAATATAAATGTGATATCTAAATCTAAATGCTAAATCTAAGTCTAAATGTTACATCTAAATGTTAAATCTAAATCTAAATGTTACATCTAAATCTTTTTATTTGACTAAAAGTGAGAGATATGGTAATTGGCCATACCCCTTGATTACAATTGGCTTGTGCTTAGCCGTGGGCTGGATTCTATGCTGTGATATTCTCTCACCAACATGGAGGATTTGCCTTAAATGGTCTTACATCTAAATGTTAAACACAAACAACATATCTCTCTCTCTAAATGTGAAATTGGTGGTTGCCCTGCCTACAAAAGCCGCAAGCTTGTTCCGTGGGGTTAGATTTAGATTTAGATTTAACATTTAGATTTAGAATAAACATTTACATTTAGATTTAAAATTTACATTTAGATTTAATATTTAGATTTATGATTTAATATATAGATCTTGATTAAAAATTTACATTTAAGATTTAACATTTACACTTGGATTTAACATTTAACATGTTTGCAGCAAGAAAACATAACACATTTTAAATGTAACACATATTTTCAAACACATTTAGCTCTAAATGTGTGAAAACAGTTTGAACATTGTACTAAATTACAATGACAAAATGACAACTCTATATGTGTTCAGCTGTATTTACAAACAGCACCTCATATAATAGTGCTTTAAACTTAATAGGAAATGGAGAATTTCTTCAAAATTATGGTCTGAGCATGATCTTTAATTTTAACATTTCAATGTAAACACTTTAAACAATTTAAGATGTTTAATTAAAACACTTGTTTAGTTTGGCATGGGAGGTAAAAGGCAATTGCTGCTTGAAAACATTAATTTTACCCTGTGCACCTGCATATCTGAATCATCATACACTCTTCCTCATAAAAGCAGGTGTTTATAACCATTTACTGGGTTTACACTTTCTACATCAAACACTTAGTGATTTCATAAAAGGCAGAGTAAACCTTGTCAGATATATCGTTATCTGGTCTCCATCTGAGTGTGCCGCCGGTCTCTCTGGGAGAGGACACTTCACACCATGTCCCTACTGTCACCGAGGCACATCTCTTCTGTCCATCACCACAGGAACCAGGCCTGTCCAACAGGAGAGCAGCTGGTATGATGGTTCAGAGGCAGAGAGAAGAGTGGCCCTGACAAGAGCAGCGCTGTGGAGGCAATGGAGGAGGACACTACAGGGTGGGCTTTAGACAAGCCAGACAGGGCACTCATGGAGTCATTCCCCACAGGACTCATGTTCTGATAGTCACCATGACAACAAAGCAGAGGCTGAAGTACTAATTCAGACATGGTGCAACATGCACCAGCTGATCAGTCATCTTAGAGAAAGTAAGAGTGTCTGTGTGTGTGAGCATATGTGGCCATGCTCATGGATCATCCCACTCTAGTTGAGGATTTCTGCTGGATTCACTGACCCTTCAAAGAGCTTTTGACCACCACAAACATCAAGAGATTTAAATCAAAGACCATGAACACATGGTTTACATTGAAGAGAACACCTGGAGGATTCTTTTAAAATCCCATAAAATGTTTTCAAGCAAACTGACCTTAATTCACTACAATGTCATATTATACTTAAGAAAAAGAGTACATATAAACACGTGAACCAAACATAAATGTAATAATTTTATTTAGCATTTTTAGCTGTTTTTTTATGTATGACTGAGAATACCTCCTTCTCTCCATTTATGCATTATTAAGATTGAAATTAATAGTTTAAAAAGTATTTTAAAACAAGTGTGAAGTTGGTCGTGGTATTTTTGATGTCTTTGGGACTGTCCTGTGAATTAATTTTGTTCAGACATGAGTTGGTAAGAATGGATGGAAGTGTACTTCCCGCCTCTTTTACAAACCCCTCTATGTAAAAACATCCAATTTCACGCATAGAAGAAAATACCATAGATTGGTGCATCTAGTTAGTGTTCATTAATAATTTGCCCAGATTTTGTGGATTTTGTATCATTGAACATATAGCTGCTAGTATCTGATAAAACATGTCATTGTATAATTTCCATAATCATGGCCATGAAGGCTTTTCTACGCTCATTAACTTTGTCCCACAATGTCACTGCAACAAAAAAGAGGACAAGGTAGCAGCCACTTGTTGTTCTTTTCTCCTTGTGTAAACATTGAAATAAAGTCACTTCTTGCAGAAGATGATAAATCAATCGTGACATTTCTGGATGAGGTACAATGCATTTAATTAGCACAAGACACACTGGCGAAAGTTGAATTATCCAATACCTCTCCTGCTGATACCCAGACCAGCGAAATCAGGTTGTCTGTTAAGATGTGCTGTGTGCAGTTAGCTGAGTGCACTGTCCATTTATTTGGCACTTTTGCCAATTTCTCAGAACAGACTGCTGTTACGCTTGACAACTGATAGTTGCTAATTATTTTGCTGTCTTCTGGAGCTGATGAACCCCGGAAAAGACTTTTTAAAAAAACACAAAACCTGAACCCCATTCTACTGATATCCCTGAAGCCTTCCGATACCAACACTGATCTTCTACTTCCAAACACTTTCATTCTAACTTTACTGTGGTCATGTAAATAATATTAATACATTACTTTGTCATAACCTTGTTCAGGTATTCACTCATGTTGTATCTCAACTACTGCATTCCTTTTTTGTAGGGTTTTTGGACAGGATAATCCTTTGAAAGGAACTTACATTTGGTCCAGGCTCCATTCTTCAAATCTATCATTTAGTTTACAAAATAACTAAAATACTAAGTTACTAAATAACATTCCTTAGAGTGCAATAATCCTAGGAGTGTAAGGAGTTAAACTACTAATGGATAATCATGAGACTGATATTATCATGTTCAAACAGTTTGAGCTGACACATTGTCTGGTAAATTTGAAAAATATAGACCTCAAAATATCTGGAAAAAAGGAACCATCTTTGCCAGAGAGGCTTGATCATTATATGACCCTACAGGCCACTGTGTGGAGGACTGTATTGACCTAGTCTGTCCCTGGAGTGCTGTTGCCATTCTTCTCTCTCTTTGCCCGATCATCTGTGGTGTGTAACAGTGTTAGAATGAGATAATTGGAGGTCTGTGGTTTCCTTTAAAGGAGAATTTATTGATTGTGATTGTGGTCAGTCCCCTATTTGTACTGGTATTTGTCCTGTCCAATATTAAAAGTCCCATGCTGTTCTTTTTAAAGACTGATAAAAAATACATGGCTTAAAGCAGTAATAGCTTATCAAACAGAACAAAGAACACCAGTCTTTCCTGTTGCCTTAAGCATGTACTAAGCACCCCAACCTAACCTCTCAGACACACACCATGGACAGTATGATGACTGTAAATTCAACAACCTTACAAAGACTTAGAAATTACATACAAACATGAAAAGCCTGTAATGAAAGGCCATTGTTTATTACAGTGAAATAAAGTAGATGAATCTCTACCTGACTGCCAATGAACAGTGGAGCAATATTTGCTTTGGCTCAAAACCACTCCCACATTCTTCTACAAAATTCAGAGTAAAGAGACATCCAAATAAAATCTGTCCTAACTGTAGATGATACATTGTATTGTTAGAATTTGCATGCCATTTTTAAATAGTTCTTGGTTTGAATGTATAATTTTAGGGAAAATATTTAATTGGTATATAACCTAGCTTACATATTTAATTCTATTTTTTATGATCACAGATTTATATTTACTTTTCTCAGTGTTTTGCTTTGTATAGTGCCCAACTACATTATAAACCTTGCTCACTCTCAGTGTACCCCAAGTTTAGGCAATGGTTGATGGATTGATGTTGGTCTTCTCTGGCACTACTCTACAGGTCCCATTATATCATGTTTTTGGAAAGGTTCTGAAAATGTCAAAGAAATAATTTCCCAGACGTTTTACAGTATAACTCTGAATTCAGTGAATAAATAAACATATTACCTGAACATTGCAGTTAAGCAGATTGGCTGCAGTTCATTGCTGTGTGTATATGAGGCAGGGGTCATGCTATTGTAAATGAAAGCATGACCACAGTCTCACATGTGCACACACATTGGTATGGACCCTGTCATGTCCCAAACTGCTTCCTTGTCTCCCAGTCTGCCTCATTCTCTTGGGCCTCAGGGGAGGGGGCCAGAGCAGGGAAATCGATCGCTCCACAGCCAATTTGTTAGCTGTGCATGCCTGACTGAGCCGCTCTGTGCTAATACATCACAGCCATTTAGAGCAGGACAGAGAACGCACACACACACAGGCTACCCTGACTGGAGCTTGCACACCCACAGACCTCCTTGACATAGCACATATAATCATATAATCACTTGCAACATGTTGATATTCTTCAGCAGAGCGTTCACTCTAAGATTACCCTGGATAACTGGCACTTACAGAGCGCTTCCCTTAGAACACAAAGGACATATATTTCTGTAATCCAGTGTGGAGTGTAGAAGCTTCTGAAATTCTCTGGGTAGGTTTAATGTACAAAATATACTGACAAACTGATTTGCATGCACTTATACTGTGTAATCTGACACCTTTTAAAACTCAAGCTCTGATAAACACCAATTCCTTTAAATAATTAACACATTCATTTCACAGTAAAGTACAACCATATGTTTTCTGGTAACACTGCATACATGTTTTAGTGTAATATATATTTAGTGTAAAATATATGTCAGTGCTGTGTTTAAAAAAGCATTCTGAGGGTTTTACCACAGTAAATGTAAATATCAGTGACATCGCTGCTTAAACAATAAAGCAAACGTTGTTATGTCAATAAGAATATGTTTTGGAAAACATAATATCTTAATGACTATACAAAATAACTATAAACAAGCAGAGAAACATAACAACACACCAAGGTAAGAGTTACAGTTGACCCACACAAAAATGTAGATTGAGACGGGTATAAATTCTGGAGAAGAAATAGGGAACACCACACAGGTGACAACACTTACAAGGAAAGGACAAGGGTGGAGATAAGAAACAAAACACAAAGCACATGGCAAAGGGAAAAGGCAGGGCATGACTAAAAATGTGGCAAAATATAACAGGGAGTAACATCTTATATAGGAACACTTATTATGAAGTTAAATTACATCATTTAAGTACAAGTCTATGCTATCTAACATTTGAGATCAATTTTAATCCCACCCAGCAAAACATTGACTATGTCTGTGGGACCCATTTTCAGTTTTTAGCTTAAGAAAAAATATACAAATTATAATTTTTTCAAATTTAGATTAATTGGCCTTGGCTCATTTTTTGTGAGGAACATAAATACATTCAGATCTACCTCCACCCCTTTCCCCCCAATCACATTTGTATTACATTCAGGGTCTTCATGTCCACTGGACCCAGGTCTAGTGAAAATGTAGAAATCAGAGATCCAGTGTACTAGAGCTTGACCGATATATCGGCTGGCCAATATATCGGGCCGATATTTGGCATTTTTTAATACATCGGCCGATATCCAAGTGCACTACGCCGATTTACAGACAGGCACCTCTGCGGGCAGCCCAGTATTATTCTTGCTGTGGAACACGTGGCCCATGCTGTTGTGCTGGACCCCAGCCTCTGTTCCCAGTGAGAGAGTATTTAGTGAGATTGGAATGATCTATGACATGAAGAGGAGTAGGCTCACAGGAGAAAATGCAGAACGTTTGTGTTTCCTGCACGACAACCTGCAGCTCTT
>JBBMFX010000007.1:11291064-11301299 GCA_037832545.1 Rhabdalestes septentrionalis | reverse complement strand
ATGGCATGTCCGTACAGACATAAGTTTAAAACTTAAAACAGATGATTTTTTCACATAAGTTTTACATTTTTGTCTTGAGAATAATGTGCCCACACATATACGCCCATGCTGTTTCACGGTATGAAGTGAATGAAGAGCTAATAGAAACAAGTGAAGGACAGCGATATTCCTCAAGGTTAACAAGATCTTTCAGGCAGGAGGTGTGGGGATAGAACAGCAGTATGGGTGCGAGGGGTAGCAGGGGATTGGCTGCTTCAGTGGGATTACAACAGGACTTTCCCTGAGCTTTGATTGGATTAGCAGTGGGAGGTGCAGTTGGATGACACTTGATTTTCTGTATTCATGCTGTAAATGTGATGTAAATATACCAAACAGATATGTCTACATAACTAATTTATATTTGTTACAGTAGCTCCAGTTATTTTCAATGGCTTTTAAACAACCTGCAAACAATCTGACAATTGTTTAAAAAAAATTTTTTAATAGTATTTAGTAGTTTTAGTATTTTAGGTTTTTCTGAAATGACATATATTTATGTTCTACTTTAACCCATTTCATCCAAACATTATAATTCATTTACATATATGCATTAAGTTTTACTCTTTGAACATGCCCATCACACAAATTATGAGCCTTACAACTAAATGTTTTTTAAAGCTTATTATAAATAATAAAAATATCAATAAAAAACCATTTTAAAACAAGAAAACACGAAAAAAATAGAGGTATCACACTACTAAAATGAGGTTGAATATAGTACCTACCTAAGTTCAACAGGTTCTAGCTTCTCCTAAACTTCAAGATATGTGAATGAAAACCACCACCATACTAAGGCATTAACACAAAAGTCGACTAGTCGACTAGTCAGCTTCAGAGGCAATGTCCCCTGAGAGAAGCTGATTAGTCCTGTGTTTTTTCCTCTCTTTGTAAGCACGCTTGTGTGGCGTGCAATCTCTCCTCTGATTGGCTGACGCAATCACTTGTTCCTTGACTTAACCAATTATATTAGTGTCTTAAAGTCGAGAGACACGACAGCAGAGTAGACAGACACATATCACATGTGTGGAAATAATTCACTCTAGACCAGGGGTGGGCACCTCCAGGCCTGGAGGGCCGTAGTCCATCACGTTTTGGTGATCACCTGATTTAACTTGCTAGTTAATTGCCAGGTTTAGTGAATGTGTTTGAGGAGGACTACCATCAAACTGTGCTGGACACCAGCCCTCCAGGACCAGAGTTGCCCACCCCTGCTCTAAACACACAAAGAGTACAGTGACCTGCACAATTTGCAAGTCGGTGTTAAAGTACATTGAGAGTATCGGCGTTCTACACCGCATCTGCTAGCTAATATTGCTAATGCTAGCACTGCAGAGAGTTGTCCCGTGCAGAGGACGCTGGGTGGGGCCGTGGCTTAAACTGTTCCCACTGTCTGTTGTACATTAAAAATGTACCAGAACAATCAAGGTTTGTTTTGTTTAATTTTCATGTTAACAAAGGACTGTTGATGGATAAGTCAACTTGAAAAAATCTTTGAATTTGTTAATGCTCTAATTCACACAAATTCAGGGACATATTAATTAATGAGTACCTTTGAATGTAAAGAACCAGACCAGCATCAATGTAACTGTAAAACTGCTCCATTCAAAAACAACCTGAGAAAAAAGGAAAAAGTTAATATAAATCACAAAAGCTAAGCAAACTTAAAGATAAACAGGTTTGTTTTGATGACATCT
The DNA here is from genome assembly GCA_037832545.1 of Rhabdalestes septentrionalis. Lineage (NCBI taxonomy): Eukaryota > Metazoa > Chordata > Actinopteri > Characiformes > Alestidae > Rhabdalestes > Rhabdalestes septentrionalis. The sequence goes on along the minus strand of JBBMFX010000007.1, from coordinate 11,299,566 downwards.
GAATCAAGTCATTGTGTTACTTTTCATCTGTAGTATCACCTGGTTCATTCTGTCACTCTTCTTGTAACACTACACCTTCAGGGTTGAGGAATTAAGGAAGCAGTCACAGCCATGTCTTGTCACACCTATGGTCCCGACCTGCAGTGTGCATATGGAGGCAATGACATAAGTCTCAACAGAGGGACAAACTATACCTCACACCTCTCTCTCCAGATACTGTTAATCATTTTTTGTATATTATTGTGGGACCCAAGCTGGGTTCTAAATGCAGCGGTTATCAAAGGTGAAGCGGAATTAAACGGTGTGATCTGTTTACAGCAGAGTGGTAAGTGCTTTATCAATTCTGTTCAAACGTTGGAATTATTTTATATTTTTTCTTTGTTAAATCGCTGCTTACACTAGCATTTTAAATTTGAGTAAAATGTGTGTAACCATATTGTTGCCAACTTGCCACCAGAACTAAATCTAATCTCTCAAAAAAATACATTTTCAGAAGGAACACACAGTCTAAAATTATTTGTATTTTTATATATATTTTTTTTCTTTGCTTGATCTTTGAATCACATCAGCATCAGCCCGTTTCACACACTTACACATCAGTAAGTAAATAAAATCATGGGTGCTGCAGAAAGCAAAGACAAGATGTACTGCACCAGATACCTGAATGGGGATGGACCTCCACCACTGGAAGAGCAAGGTATACTGCTGTATTGTGTCACAATCTCTTTTTAATTTAAACACTGCTATGCAAGGGGAAAACCAGTTCTTCTTCTCCAGTTGAAAGGGGCATCAATGGAGCAAGCCTTCTCAGACGAGACACAATAGTGGAGGGAAATCAACCAGATGGAGGGCAGATAGCAATCTCAGTTCTAAGGAGGAGTCTAGCTGGGTACCCTAAGTTTGACACCATCCAGATGACTTTTGTGTTTGAAGACGGAATACAAACGGTTAGTTAAAATGTTTGCCCCCATGCTTTCTTGAGCAGATTGTCAAAATTAACTATATGTAACACTCTGCATGCATGGCATAGTTTCACTTTGAATTTAGGTAAAGGCAGCTTCAGAGGCATTTTTTCATTCTATGTCTCAGCTGAAAGGGATCTGGCTCATCCGGTTCCCCATACACTGGCTCGAGGCAGTAATTCAGGCTGACTGCACGCATTTGTAAACAGATATCACTTACAGGCAATCAAGGTTCATTTTGAGGGCTGTTTAAGATGTGAAAACCTGTTATAAGTAAATATAGCTTTTCTCACTATCAAGAAAAATCCATGTCTATGCAGTAAGACCCAAATATGCTATTTTCCCTCTGTAGGAAAAGCATCCTAATCCAGGGCAGAAGTACCTCGGGTTAAGAACAGTGGCCTTTCTGCCTCTTAACGATGAGGGGGGTGAGATTTCAAAGCTGCTGGAAATCGCATTCCAGAGCAAGCTGCTTTTCACAGTGGCAGCCAATTTCAGTGGAAATGATCAAGTCACCTATACAGATATTCCCTTGAAAAGCAACGAGAGTGGAGATTCTGAGAGGTGAGCACTGTGTGAACGATGTTTCATTGAAAACCCTATTTGTACTGGATTATGATCTCTCATTTTATTACAGTAAGAATTTGATTCATATTCCTTTACAATTGCATCATAGAACCTGCTCTGGTAAAACTAACTAGCAATAATGAAGTGCTTTAGAAGCCTATAAAAATATTCAACATGAATAAGTGCTATGTACAGCTAACACATATTTCTCCTTTTTAGTTCTGGCTACCCAGACCCAACCTACCTGAAAACAGTGCGGAAGATTCTCAAATCTAAAGGCATCAAATGAGAAGGGCAGTTTAGAAAAACTTCAGCGTGATCTCTGCCACTCAGGCATGTCAAGGTTTACAGTGAGAAATGACACACTGCCACATGTGTGTAAAATGTGCAAACATATACAGAAGTGGAGTCTGTTGTGTTTGCAATGAACAGTATTCAATCTGCATGATGAGACACTCAGACAATTTGCACAGAACGCTGATGTACATCTGTTTGTTGGAAAAGATGAGAATGCTTCCTGAAGTGGGGATGAAATATTTAGCATTTTTGCTTTTTGCACTTCCCTATTCAAATGATTACAGTGCAAATATTGTTTTGTGGTTTCTTGTATCTTCATCGATTTTTAAAATTGTTATACTTTTCTTTATGTTGTCAAACATTGCTTGAATATAGCTTTACATAACCAAGATAATTATCCCTATGTTGTTGAGGCATTACTATAAAGAAGCAGTTCCATCCTACATCTTATGATGTAAGTGTCTTAAGGTATACCTTGTATAATAATGGATTTGTACATCATAAATCTGTTTAGCATAGACATCTGTTTTGCTAAACCTATACATTTGATTGAGAAGTTAATTGTGATTTTAGTGGAGATATATGTAAATACATTTCGAATTGTTAAAATATTTGTACTATAATATTGCTTATTTCACATTAAATTGTTTTGCTTTGTAGTAATGATGAATGGAGTTCCTACAATACACAGTTTCAGTATAAATGACTGGCCACAGTGCATTGCTTTGTGTCTTTTACTAATTGACCAAAATCCAAAATGGATTCATGCAATGATGTAAACAGTTTGGAGGGACCACCATATGGTGCAAACTATCATTTACAGCAATGACTTCGATTGTTTTCATGCCTCTCATACTTCTGAGTCAAAGGAAATGATATTTGGCTCATCAAGCAGGATGGAAGCACCTAGTTAAAGCACCTAATTATTGGCCAAAGTGTGAACATTAAATCCATAGATTTTAAATTGTCAATATTTACCATAATCTATTCCTTCAAAAGCTTCAACAAAAAGCAGTATCAGTTATTTCATCTCTGAAACACCACCGATATATGTATGTGTGTGTACTATATATATATAGTATATATATGTGTGTGTTTGTGTGTGTATGTATGTGTGTTTGTGTGTGTGTGTAGATGTGTTTGTTCTTTTTTTGTTTGTTTGTTTGTCTGATACCCATCCGGCAGATTGCAGAGTGTGAACTTTCCCAGGATGACGGAGGCCCTTCTGTTCTCCTCAAACTGAATTATGGGCTGGGCTTCATACAGACAATAAAGTCTAATCGGATTGGCGGGCCCCATTAAAGAGGCCTCTGTCATCTCCACGGGCGTTCTTAAACCACTTTCTCCTGGACGCTCCACCAGGAGTCATCTGTCCCAACTGTCAGCCACCACCGCCGTCGTGACAGCTATCAAATCTAGCTTTGCTACATCACCTCTTCCTCCTCATCCTCTACCACGCTCCATGCTTCAGCTCTGCCTTTAACTCCCTCTTCGACTGAAGACCCAGAGGAGGTACATCACCTAGTCTGGATGTGTCACTGTTGTGCTCACATGAAAAGAATAGTCTTCATATTTTTGTGGAATTACACAGTAAACTGGTGTACAGGCTGGTAATTCCCTAGTTGATACTCCTGCTTTCTTGGTTTTTGGCTCTTTTAACCTCCTCTAAACTGACCTGTTTGATAATGACAGTTTATCTATACACTCTATACATTTCCACACCGAGCTGCTCACATCAGTGACAGTCTCACCGGAAGCTGTGTACAGCTCCTTCATTGGGACAAAACAAAGATTGCATTTCAGCAGAACTTGTTCTCATTCTTTTCTGTTTTATTCTTTGCCTCACCAGTAGATTGGCTAAATGGTCTTCAGTTCCCTAGTTAGCTGTGATGAATGGGCTTTAGGGTTGTTTTCATTAGGCTCTTTAATTTGGAGCACAATTAGGCTTTATCCTCTTTAGAAGACAAAGCAGATTCTGAAGCTGTTAATTAAAAGCATGGAGTCACAGACACTGAAGATGGATGCGGCTGCTGGTCTCCACTCATGGTGCACCGTCGAACTCAAAGTGTCACCTTCCTGCTTTCTCTGTAAGTCCCTTCCACCAATCTCACCTTACTTACTCTCACAAGCGGTTAGATGTGTAACATGGCTTTATGTCACACTCACATGCCAGATTTGCAAAACTGAATTGCTTAAACCAGACCTGTCAACCAAACCAAAGCTAGACTGCAGGATCTCTGTGGGTGAGTACTTGTTCAATCAAGTGTAAATCACAGCAGAACAGGGTGTTAAAGGGTTCTTTAATGTTTTCAATCACCCAATCATGGTCATATACTCTTTTCATATCATAATTATTGTTATTCAACTTAACCCTTTCGTGTGTTTGACTGTTAGGCTGTGTTCACACTAAGCTATTTGTCAAAAGCTGTCTGGAGTACATTACACAACATGTACACTGTAAGCCAGGGGTGTTCAAACTTTTTGCAAAGAGGGCCAAATTTGATGAATGAAGATACCCAGAGGCCAGTCTGATATTTTTAAACCACAAAAGTTACATGAACATACACACTGTAATAAAACAGTTTTCATTGTTCAAATTGAAATGTAACCAAATATAAGCAACTAAGAACACAATTCTGCCTTTTATTCATACCTGGAGAGTCAGATAACATTGAACAAACTGTATAGAATCCCTTAAATTTCTATGAGTTGGATAAATGTCTGCCTTTTTATACAGGAGTTATAAGTAACAAAAAATCGTTATCATTATAGTTTAAAACATGTGTATTTCACAAGCAATGTTTTCAGAAGCATTTTTTATTCAGAAAGCTATGTTTTGTGTCACACTTACATGTACGTAACATCAAGAGTTATAACCAAATCCTATTCAAGAATTGAATAAAATAAATGCGATAGTTCATTAGTGTGTTTTAGGTTTTCACAGTTAATAGTGACCGATTTTACTGTTCAAAACACATGAGGATTTGCAACACGGATGCAGAGCCCGATAGCATTAGAATGGTGCTGCCGCCGTCTGGTGAAAGGATGACTTATATCTTATGATTTATTCTGACTGAGCTAGTGAGCCATAAAAAACACATTATAAGGCAGAGCCGTATGAAATCTGACAGCGGGCAGTGATTGGTCCACGGGACTTTGGACAGACCTGCTGTAAGCAATAACACTGAGTGCTTCACTCTGCTCTGGAATTTTTTCACCTTTTGAAAATTCTGCTCTGACAAAAAACAAATGATGCCACCTTTCTGACTAATTTGCATTTGCTTCACTAATAATTAGAAGTAAAACAAGGATGATAAACCCTTCACAAGATGCTAGTGATGGTAGAAAAACTGAGACAGTTTAACATTTAGATTCTACTGAAAGTCAAAACCAATTTAAACACACATTCTCTGCATGATCACACATTGTCAGTGTAAATAGTCTCATCAGAATGATTTGCTTCTGTCTAAACTAAGCTGGCGAGTGTCACACTTGCAGGGTGGTGCCCGTTCAAGAAGAGGCACAGGAGCAGAATTCCATGTTTCTTTTCTTTATTTCCAGCAAAGCAAAGTATTCTCACAAGGCCTCAAAACTCAAAACAGAAAACAAAAACTCAAACAGAAACAACTCAGTGTACTGTCTCAGATGTCCCACATCCCTAAGAAACAGAAAGCATGCGATTTAAGCAGAACTGAATCCTAAAACACCTGGTCCTAATTAGTGATGGGTTGTTCTTCAACGATTCGTTCATTTTGAACGAATCTTTAATATGACTCACGAATAACGAGTCATCTTGTATGAGTGATTCGTTCAGTCGCACATGCGCATTTGCGCTACATCCTATAGTTTCTGTATTGGAATTATTGAGTCTCAAACCCGAAGACTCGAGAGATGAACTAATCAATTCTCTTTCCAGCTCAGCCTGCATTGGTAAGCTAAATAGACTGTCAGGTGATGAACGAACGACTGAAACCCGAAATCTTATCAGATAAGAGGCGCGGTGAGTGTATCATAGATTAAAAACACAGGTAAACATTGAATGTAACTTTTCTGTTACTTATAGCATTATATTTTTGTCTTGTTTGTAGTATGATCAACGTTTGCGTAAGCAGTAGTTATGTTAGGGAAGTAACATTTTAATTATATTTTGCTAAAATGAAAAAAATGACTCGAATGACTCGAAAAAAGATTTGTACATTTTGCTGAACGAGACTCAAAGTCGGTAAAATGATCCGAACTTCCCATCACTAGTCCTAATCCGTCTTTCATCAGTGGCCAGCCCAGAGCTCTGGCCAGGGATGAGGCCACACCTAAATGGCCACACCTAAAAGTCTTGTTTTTTATGTTTTAAGTGTATGACACTATGATTATGCTACACAAAAATAAACTAGAAAGTGCAGATATGTGTAGTTTGTATTTATTGAAATGATGTGGCATTTTTCTAAAGGCCCTGAGAGTTTCCATCTTGATAAACTTTTGAGTAAATTCTCAGCTTGACAGCTTTCTGATAGTATTTATTAAAGCACTGGGATTCATGGAGTGGTCTTGTTAACTGAATCACTCTCCTGATTATCATGTTGACTGTACACTTTTTAAGCTAAACAAACAACATCCATGGTAACATTTTTTTGTGACTTGAGGTGTCATGAGCTTGTATGAGCCATCAAAGCTAGAGGGCTTGTTGTGACAAAGGGAGCACATCCCATTTGTGTCACGGTGTGTCCCTTTTACAGGCCCTATAAACTTTGCTGACAGGGAGGAAGAGTGACGATACACATTGTCTTAGCCCGAATTGTATCAGTAAAAAAAAGGACAGCAGTTGCCACAAAGGTGAGGGGAGTCAATCTTCCAAAGGAAATTGTTTATGAAGCGATAAATCTTGAGCAAGAGATGGATTGAGTGTTTTAGCCACTGTTTCTCTTTGTACTGATGGGATGAGGTTTTACCTTTAGGTTATCAGAGAGCCAAAATGAGAAGTTATGTGAGAGACAAGAAATATACGAAGGACACTCACCCTGTCCTCAGGACAAGTAAACTCATATAAACAGTAGCTCTGCTGAGGTATTTTTCTTCATGAGGACAGTGTACAAGATTTTTTCACATGTATTTCCAATCCAGGGGTCTTTGCATATTGTGTAAATTCTTTATAATAATAGTTTCAAATGCTGAGAGACGTGGTTAGAGAGAAGGAATGAGAAGGACCGAACTTCTATCTGTGTGATTTATAGCTTAGTATCTGTGTCAGTACTCTCAGAGGGGTCCTATGTTGTGCTTTCATAAAACCACCAACACAAGCCCTTCCATGCAGCGCCATTCATCTGTTGAGCCAGCCCCTTCCGTCTCTCTTCGAGGCCTTGTTCTTTTCATCAGCCACAGAGACCTGTCAGACACCCAGGGCATCTGGGCCCTCAGAGCACTTCCCTCATAGAGCCAAATCAAAGCCGCCGCAGATCAGGCACTATGATAACCCATGGGCTCTTTGTGGCCTAAGGTTATTCCCTTTCTTTCTCAGCTTGCCATGCGCATGCTCTCACAATGTGCTGATATCTCTCTTAAAGCTGAGTGACACCAAGGCTTCTAAAGACCCACAGATATGACCTTGTGATACTGTTGTACCCTCTCTTTATGTGGCCTTTAGCTGCAGCAGAGCCTCAGTAGAGAGGCCAGATTCAGAGATATGTGGATTTTTCCTTGCTATTCTTATACTCAGCCCCTTTCTGGTTTAGACCTTCCACATAAAGAGTTATGTAGAATAGACAGTGTGTTTTTTTGAGGACATCGTTGCACAGAAATCCGTCTCTACCAACAGAGAATATATCAAATGACCCTATAATTATGAGAATTTCTATGCTTTCCATGTTATCTGTAAAAGAGTTTTTGGCAAAGGAGTGCACATAAAATGATAAAGCTTGTATTATATCATTACAAAACAGTCAAGCAAAAACAAGTTGACAAAAACAGACAACATACACCAATAGGCTCACCAAAATGAAGAGACAATGTAGAGGAGCAAGAGACACAACTTTATATGGGCAAAAGTAGCATGATGTTTTTAATATAATTTGAATGCAATGCACATTTGAGCACTTTCGCTTTTTCAAACAATGTCCTCTTCGAATGTTCACTGTGGTCAAGTTAAGATCAAGCATGTTCTTGCATATATTATATTTTTTATCGTACCTGTTATTTGATGTCCCTGTGTATAAATCAATTAATTCACACATATATACTTAATCACATGGTATCTTTAATTTAGTGCTGTAACTCACAATCTAGTCAGAGTACAGTACAGCTGCCATATGATAGGGTTAGCTGTAAAACACTTGCATAACACAAAGTAGACATCAGTATTCATTTAATATAAAAACAAAACAGAAAACAAGCCACTCTTATATACAGGTACTTTGTATTTGGATCAGTTCCACTGCACTTTGTACATTACAGTTACGGACTGAGGTCCTGCATCATTTATTAGCCCACTTTGCCCTGTTCTTCAGTGGTCAGGAGCCAACAGGGCCATTAGTGACCACACATTATTTGAGTAGTGGATCATTCTTAGCACAGCAGTGACAATAACATGATTGTGGCATGTTAATAAATGTGTGTGTGTGTGTGTGTACGTGTGTGTGTGTGTGTGTGTGTGTGTGTGTGTGTGTGTGTGTGTGTGTGTGTGTGT
>JBBMFX010000007.1:11270854-11290964 GCA_037832545.1 Rhabdalestes septentrionalis | reverse complement strand
GTGTGTGTGTGTGTGTGTGTGTGTGTGTTTGCCTGCATTGCACATGTACACTTAAACACACACACACACACACACACACACACAGATACATACACACACACAGTTTATACTTGGGCAGCAAATGTGTATAGGTATTATTATATATGTTACCACTTAATTTTAGTGCAATAACATACTCCAAACTACTATTTTCGACAAAAGATTTTACTCAACAAATGTACTTATATAGTTTATTTATTTAGCATTTCTGTTGACAGCATAGTGTTTTTTCATTTGAGGTTTTTACTTTGATTAAGTTTAGATTTGCAGACATTACAAAAGTAATTTCCTTGGGCAACAATGAGGTTTTCTGATTCTGATTATTAAAGATTATTTAGACAAAAGGCTGCTTCCCAAACTCATGCAGCTAAAGAGCAATATTTTCTATTATTGATCTATTACTTATTACGTCCAAATGAACAGATATTTTAAAGATCTGCAAACTTTACAGTGTGTTTGCTGTTTTTCACATTCTCTCACAGATCTTTCTTCCTCAGTGCCACACATTAATGGCTTGTTTCAGTATAAAAGGTGAGTTGGAAAGGGTGTTTCATTAGCAGGTTGACCATCTATATTCCTTCTGAGACATTCAATATTGGGCCCAATAAAGCCAAGCTGAAGTGCTCTATCTTTCAGATGGGATTCCAGTGGGACCAGTAAACTATGCTGCCCTTGTTTTTCAACTCTTACAAAGAATGATATAGATGTTGGACAACAAATGGTACCAAAGACATGAAGAGTAAGTTTTAAAAAGTTTGGTATTGCAACGTTGTTGCCTTGTTTTAGACTGATATGAATTAAGCTGTGTGAGATCCTGGATTATACCACTGAACTTTTTTGGGGAAACAATAGGCTGGTAACTTTGTATGCCCTAAGGATTAGGGCACCCAGTCAAAACACTGAATTTCAGCTTGTTGTAGAGGACTGACAAACACACACAGGACCCCTCGCTACCTTTCCGTGTGTGTTGTGTGTTCCTCTGGGTGGCTAAACCCCAACTTACCTGCTCAAACTCCAAGCACTTTGTGATTAATGACCTTTAAGGTGACAAATCGCCACAGTAACACAGCATTGGAATAGAGGAGCACTAGGCTGGCCGCCCCTAAATCGATGCTCCATTGTTCTCGTTCTCTGTCTCTTTCTCTGTCTCTCTCTCTCTGCATCTCTCTAGAGCAGTTTAATAGGGACAACACCACCCAGATCTGTGAGTAGGAGGTAGGTTTTGCAAGGTTTGGTCTTTTGAAATAATTAACACCTTATAAGCCCAGGCTTATTAAATCCAAAATCTTATTAATCAGAATGTACATGGAAAAACAATGCAAGCAGGCTTTTTAGGACTTATAGCAGGCCTAGACCTACTGAGTCCAATCCATTTAGGGGGGGTTGTTATGATATGTACTTTAAATGGGAAATACAATATATGTTATCTGTTTTTAGCTCATTTAAGATACCAGCTTAATTATGTGCTTCCAGAACATGAGTGGAATGGCATTTCTGCTATGTAATGGCATCCCATCATGCAAAGCAGTTTAAACTACCAAAATCATCTAGAGTTATTTAAAGATATGCCAGGCAAATGGTAGGTCATTTTAGGAAATTTTACGTTTTCATTATTTGAATGAAAAGTTAAAGCCGCATTTGTAGTTTTCCAGTTAGTTCTGTTCATTTGTTTTTTGTCAGAAAAAAATTTATTAAATAAACCTGATCTACTTAATTTATTTAGAAGTTTTATGCATTTAGTCTAAACATAATGCACGCGGGTTCAGCTCCCACCGAAAAAAAAATTCTTGTAGAGTTTTTGCTGAAGGTCACAGATTTCTAAATCACTCTCCAAATGGATGCACTGAGAGCTATTCTGTGTTATTTTTCCATCATGTACCCTTCGTGGCATATGGTTCTCTCTCTCTCTCTCTCTCTCTCTCTCTCTCTCTCTCTCTCTCTCTCTCTCTCTCTTTCAAATCAATATAAAAATGCTATACTGTCAGAGCCAATAACAAATGGTAAAACGATAAGGTTTATCTGCCAGTGGGTTATGGTAAGACTTTAACTTTTCCTATGTGCATACTGGCAAACAAGGTTCAAACTGCTTTGGCTCTGACTGCTGCATTTACAGTTTTTTTTCCTCTTGTTTTTTGTGCAGTGAAGCCATGATATTTAATCTGATGGGCATTTCCAGGTGGTATTTGATCATTTACAGATTGTCTTTTTATAAACACAGTGAGTGGATGTGTGGGAGCAGGCGATGAGGAACATTATGAAAAGGGTACAACACACACAAGCTGTGATGGTCCACCATCAAAAGGTCACGTCTCCTGGGATATTGGCTTATTGAGATTGAATAATTAATGTGCTAATGTCCCTGATGTGCTGTAGATTCACGTGGACCTGTCGGGGTGAAAGGAAAAGGTGAGATTGGAGTACTCTGCAATTGCCTCAGCCTTTGCTTTTTTTTTTTTTTATAAACTTGGATCATGTTTCAGCTGTATCCTACAGTCACGCTGTAAGAACACAGGCAGTGGTGTGAATCTTTGATGAGAGTATTTAATACTGTGATTATGTCTATCACTGAGTAAACAATGTGGCAAATGGTTGCTGGGCACAGATAAAATCATTAAAGCGCTGAAGCATTGTCATTGCATTAAACGAACATGTTTTGTGGGACCGAATGTCTTTGCTGCGTGTCGCAAGCATTAACTGGCCAGACCAGAGCACTGAATAGCTGAAGGCAAAACCAAGAACTTCTCTATTTTATTTCTTAATAAACGGCTTTGTCTCCACAGAAGCCTGATAGATATCGCCTTTTTCCTCTCATAGAGGAGGGGAAACCCAAGGAGGATATGCTTCTTGACAGTGGGTCTGTCTTCTTAATGACTGGGACTTCACATAACCTTCAAACCAGGCTGTGGCACCACCCAATCGCTGACAGCTAGACCATCTCCCCAAGCTCCAATAAATGTCAAGCACTCATCTCTCTCCCTCTGCCGCTCCCATCTCCATTCCTGACTTAACAGAGGTCCCATAAATCTAAGCAGACCTACTTCTTCCAGGTCTGAGTGGAGACCAACAATTGGTACTGGCACTGTATTCATTTTTATTTTTTATTTGATATGCCTCTCCTCCCCTTCCCCTCCCTTCATCCTATCTTTCTTTATGACCCGCGTTTAAAGCCGTGATGCCCCGTCTAAGCTGCCTTTTGTCTATAGGGCTTAAAGGAACTGGAGAGGATATAATATTTGTGGTGCAAAGGACTTCATAACTCATCTTAGATTGAAGGAGAGAAAAAGAGTGGGAGAGAGAGGGAGCAAGAGAGAGAGCGAGAAAGAGAGTTAGAGAGGGGGGGATTTTCAGGTAGGTTACAGGGTCATTTGAGGGACATGGTAAGAAGGTTTCTTCATGATCTAGGGTCTGTCCACTTATTACATTCTTCATCACCTCAGTAGGGAGGGCGATTTGAATGAGTACATTTACAAAATGCTTCAAGATGGCCTTTTTATGGGGACGTGAGCATCTTGTAATCAAAGTATCAGAGGCTAAAACTGCCAGTCACTTACAGGTCACAACAGATGGACAATTCATGTGCCACTTTAGCCTTTAACCTCAAGCCTGTGGCGTATTTTATAGCTCAGTCATCTTTATCAAACCGATGCTTGTCATTCGAATGTTGGATGATCCCTGTCTTAGATGTTGCCTCCTGCACAGATAGGATTTATGGACCAAGCTGCACACCTGTGAGACATTAGCTCAATATTTCACACTGTACCAAATTACTGCAATTAGCTGCTTACTGACATTAGTCACAATGGCACAAATGAGTGTCAAGATAAGATTTTAGTGTCAGTGTCCTGACCTGAGACTATAAACATAACCCTTAATAGTATAGATGTATTACTACCCATTTCATTGTTATTTTTATTCTACACAGATAAGTTGATAAGTTCTCTGACTGTTTCAGTGAGATAATAATTACTATTAAGTTACTTTGTGTTTTTACAATGGCTGGAAATAACCTCCGCTATGGCACCTACCACAGATTCAGCAGGTTGAAATCATTCCTCATGTCTTCCCGTATAGCTCCTACTACAGATTCAGCATGTTAAAATTATGAAAGAAATTTTTTCTACACAGCCAACATTACATCTCACATAATTCCTTTATCTTCTGTCCAATCCAGTGACCTATATCATACAGAATTTCCTTTGTGAGGTCAGCTAATTTCCCTTGTTATGTGTGGAAAAAAACATGACACTGGGAATATTCTCACCAGAACCCAGTTCGAGGCCCAAGTGATGGCCTTCCTTTATCTGAAGCACTGCGTGATGAACAACGTGGACACATCCGAATGACACCGGTCATACATCCAATCCTTTGTCTGGCCCTCCAAAGCTTTCCCTCCTTGGACTTGCAGCTCTAGCCTTCACCTGTACCCACCTTGGCGCCATCCCCTCTCCCCTCCTTCCCACCACCCGAGACAGCACGGAAATGCAATCACCCTCCAGCTCCCTACCGCTAATCCCATCGCCCAGGCTGCGTCAGGCCGTTCAGCTCCAAGTGCGCTGGTGACGGATAGCAGTAGAGCGAGGAGGAGAGGCTGAGGGATGGCCTGCAGACTCAGGAGGAGCAGCGGAGAGTGAGCGTGCATCTAAACACAAGAAAGGGCTATCGCTCTTCACAAAACCCGGAGTGGCAGCAAAACTTAAAACAAACCTCCAGCTGTTTCTTACATGCACTTTCAAATGTGTAAATCAAAAAAGGGTGCGGAAAGATTCCACATGCCTATATACATTAAACTGTAGATGCATCAGTTCCAACCATTAAACTATTCAAAAAGAGTTTAAAATGAAAATCTAGTTTTCAAAGTGAACTTTTTTGATGTACCATCCAACCATGATTAAACGTTCCTAATGTACCGTTCACACCAGATGCTCTTTTAAATTAACTCTTTGTGTGATTTCAAAATGCTCTGAAGAGCACATTTGCAAATTATTGCCCATTCAAGCTACATTGTCCATTCAGGATGGAGCGATGAGTGTTGTAACTGCACACTTACTTATTTACTTACACACTGGGGCCAAAACGTCTTAGACCACCTCGAAAATCCTCCAAACCTTGTAATGAATGGTATTTTGGGTATTTTGAAAACTGTTAAACATGATAAAAAGAAGAAATAAAAAGAAGGAAACATTTAGTATTCTGCGTTAAATATTCGGTCAGATTTCTTTTGCATTTCTTTTCTAATAAGGCGTATGTTTAGAAAATTTTCAGGCATATTGGCCCTACTCATCTGACGCTTTGACATCAACCTGTGGAGTGCATGCCAGCTCAAGGGTACATTATCATTAAAGCTGAATGAGGACATACTAAATACAGACAATTCTGAAATTCATTAACATATCTGAAAGATATTCACTCAAATCATTATGCAAGTGAAATAATTTGAAATAAATATTAATACAAAGGAATGCAAAACTGAAGCCTTTTCCCTTGTAGTCTTAGATATTTTCCCATAAAATCAAATTAACATCCTGTTTGTTTTTAAGGAACAAAGAAAGATTGTGTCTTGAAATTTTACCTTTGATTTATTTGTTTTATTTATTAAGCCACTCAAACTTTATAAGTGGATGTTTGGGTGGACTACGCAAAAGAAATAAAAAATTTAGTGCCTTTGGGGCAAAGAGTTCTAACAAAACATATGACTCAATATCTGATACAAAATATTCCCATAGAATGCAATATGAAATACACATTAGAAACCTGAAGTTCTGAAACCCCTTTTAACAAAATCATCCCGTGTACACAATCGAATCAGTCATGTGAAGGATAAAAATGCGAGAATTCAGAGACTTTTCTATAGATTTCTGTATTCTATGCATTTTATTACTTGACTATGTACCTTTGAGCTATAGATTACATATTAATCACCTTATCACTCCTAAAACGTTCTCTAATACACAGCCAGTATGCGTATTGTCCTTGATCTCTTGCTCTCTCTGCCATTAAGCCCCGTGTGTCCAGAAAACAGCATAACAAATGGACCTCATCACTCTCCCTCTTCCCTCAACCACACCCAATACCACAGTTTTTTCCTTTTTTTTTATTGAATGCGAAACTCAGAGAGTGAATTGCAATTATTTGTCATTTTAATTTGTCTAGTCGGACAGAGGAAAAAAAGGACAAGAGCTTATGTTCGACATGGTCACGATGGTGATTCATTGCTCTGTCTCAAGGGCTGAATTAATATTTCAATGTAATTATTACATCCCCTGCCATTAATGCGCAGGCCAAATGAAATCATGTGAGTGGGGAATTTCATTAAAACACAGACGGCCTAAAAGGAAAAAAAATCACAGGAAACTACCTAAGTAAATGAGCAATTGGACACCTTAAATAGGAATTCTGCTCTGAATTCTCAATGAGGATGTTCATAGCAAGCAAGCCATCAAGCCATAAAGCAACAGATAGAGTAGCCAAGAACATGTTCTTATTTCTCAGCTTTTATTTAATGCTAAAAGAACCGGAGACAGAGACCAGATCCCTACAAATGTTTTTCAAAACGCTCTCAATGCAGACTCACCCAAGGATTTCATTTGAAAACAGAGATTCGACATTACTGAGTGGGAATAGCTCAATACACTTTTTTATAAAGCACCATGGACTTTTGAGGGAGATCACTTGCAGAAAAGAAAGGACTGAAGTTCATTTCTTGCCTCATGTGTCAGTTTACAAAATAGGATTACTTGCAAAGGAGTACAATGAAGGTTCACACATCTCACAGAGAGATGGAGATGAGGTATTCTCTCCAATTTCCCCATGTGACGACGGGACATGAGGGGTAGTGACAGACCCAGTGAAGGGGAAGAAAAGCTGGGCGAATGTTGGTGACAAGCATAATGCTGTCAGATAGTGCACACACTGCCTTTGCCCTGGGGAGACGCAGGCTACGGTCAGATGCTGGTGAGATTTAATCTGCACTGAAAGTGTAACAGCATCTGGAAATTTATTCACGATGAAGTGCCATTGGATGATGATATTGTAGAGTATGTGGGTGTGGGGGAGTTGGTCGGAGGCCAAGCTGTGCTCTCAGTCTTGCAGGTGCGTGGCCGGTTGGGGTCTGATTTGTAGGGGATGATGCTCAGTGTTATTGACTGGGGCACATGGAGAAAGCCCTCTGGTTACATTTCCCTCATCCCTTGATCTTATGCCATGTCATGTCAAATGAGAGCTACTCTACAAGACTGACTGATAGGGTCTGACTGAAGGCAAATTGCAGCTTCCCTATCTGAAATGCATCAGAATTATCTAATCTGAAGCATGTATTTCAGATACAAGGTGTTTTACTTTGTTCTCATGCACACGCTGTATCTGCACTTCTATGGCTTTAATTGTATAATATTCTAGAAACATATTTGTTCAGATGAGGATGAACTTTGGTTATATCTTTGCTTGGAAAAATGTTTAAATGTGTTTAGTATGTTAATTTGAATAGATTTTAGTCATCATAATTATGTTTGATCTTCTCATCCTGAAATGCTTGCACAGTTTAAGGGCTAGCTGCTTTCTTCAAACGGTCTAAAAAGGAATAATTGTGACAATATTCAGTCTAATCACATAGTGTTACCATTATGTCATGTTAAGATTGCATATTTATAAGCTGTAAACCAATAAATATTGTTAAAAGGAATTAGAGACATGTCAGTGACATTTCTTACAAAATTTGTTTTTAAAAACGTACTCTACGGTTTTACATAACATTATAAACATGCACATTTTCAGTATAATTGAAGACTTTTCTGGGCTGCTGCATTCCCAGGATTCAAACGCATGACTTTAGACCTACTTTTAGCAAAGTTAGCCCAGTTTTATTTAAATCACAACCTGGCTGCCTTAATCACAGTGATACAGTCTGTACTGATAAATATGAATACAAAGCATTATCGTGGGGCAAATAACACAAACAAATGTTTTAAATGTCCCCAAACTTAAATTTCACCTTCAGAATATCATGTAACAAACTATTTTCTTCTATGAAAATCTGTCTAATATCTTTAGAAAGATAAAATATTACTCCATCTTATTCCAGAATTTCCCCCGTCTTTTGTCTTTGATTAACCAAGCTACTTCTTGAAACATTCGTATTTACCAATGGGGCAAACACTCATGGTTAGTATTGTTTAGAACTCTCATCTGCTTAATCACATTTAATCCACATTTTAAAAAGAAAAGGAAATAAAAACTCTGTTTCAATCATACAGGCCATGTTGCACATTGGGTTTTCTTAAAAATAAAAGTTGAAAAAAGAGTTGTCTCACGTTTACTAAGTAAATTTAAGGTCAGTGTATTTCTCTTCTGAATGAATTTAATCTAAAAGAAAATGTTGTCATTTACAGTATACCTACATTTCCAACTGACATTACAGACTGATTTTATATCCATGCCACCTGTAGTGCGCAAGCACTGGAGCTTGAGAAGCCTTCTGAGAGTTGAATAACAGCATGAGAGCAGAAAGGGGAAAGCATGTAGCAAGGTGAGCCCTACGCCAAAGAGGACAACACGCTTGTCCTTGAGAGCACATATCCACTGTAGCTCGCTCAGTGATTTATTGTGCGTTATTGTTGTGCTTTTCAATATTGTTCAATAGCCAGGCACTGATTACCTCTCTGCACTCCCTCGGTGGGCCCTTGTCAGGCTGGCTGTTGCTGCCCCTGAGGGCCAGGGCCTCTTTAATTGGTTTTGAGAGGATTTTGCACCCTTTCATCAATGACAAATTTCATCACTTTGAGAGCTGGGTTGGCCAGCAGGAAAAAGAGCTGTCACAAATTCCACACTCCCTCCCACCACCAAAGCCAACCATCAGCCTCGGTGTTGAGAGAGAGTGGTAAGCGGATTGTAAGTGTGGTGCATGCGGATCATGGTGGGAATTTTATGTTTGATTGGTAGTTACTGTATTTTTTTTGTTCAGATCACAGAAAATATATTATTAGCTAAATATTTTTAGTAATCATTAATTCCACACATTTTAAAATGCAAGTTTGCAACTTGCGTATTAGGTTTCAAGGGAGAAACCCTGGTAAGTCTTCTTGTGTTTAACTGATGCAGAAATTTGTAATGTGGAGGTTTTTTTATACTTCTGCATCTCGATTATAATAATGGATATTTGAAGCACAGTGTACTGGAAGGTTCCTTAAGTAACCGAAGAATAATTTTTGAATAATTCACTCTATAGGGCAACTTTGGCTCTTCATGAGTGTACATGCTTTCACGAACACCTCATTAAAAGCCACTGTTGGTTATATGTCCACCTTTATTCAGGACCAATAGTCAGCATATATTCATACCAGTTAAATGATGAATAAAACTATATTTTGGACCTGGCAACAAGGTTCAAGGTTAATGATCACAATGTAATATAATCACAATGTTACCTGAAAGGTTAAAAGAGAAAAGGCTGTGAACAGCTGGAACATGAATATAAAATCATTTTTCTTTTTCAAAAC
The DNA here is from genome assembly GCA_037832545.1 of Rhabdalestes septentrionalis. Lineage (NCBI taxonomy): Eukaryota > Metazoa > Chordata > Actinopteri > Characiformes > Alestidae > Rhabdalestes > Rhabdalestes septentrionalis. The sequence continues at coordinate 11,281,434 of JBBMFX010000007.1, read as the reverse complement.
AACTTGTACACCGATAAAAAGACATACTTCAAGTTGGGGTTAAAACGATTATTAAAGTTTGACAAAAAAAAAAACTGATTATGTTCAAATCAATGAAGAAGGGCTTTGCAAACATTGCCCCCTACAGTTTATTGCAAGTCATAGCAGGGCAGAAAGCTCAGGACAGGCAGTGACGCACCTGGTCGGCAGTGTCACAGTGATAAGCGCTGGATTCTCTGTGATGGATGGCCAAGCCAGACTGAGCATATTGCTGTCCTAATAAAAGCTGCCCTCCAATCCGCACGGTTGGGAGTGGATCTGCACAACACCCCTGTCTTTAAGAGAAAAAAGTGCTCCATGTGTCAAAAAAGAACAATGTCTCTCTGAAGACAGCGCCCCACCTCAGCAGCACTTAGAGCTATTTTTGCCCCTTCCAAAGTTTCCTTTGTGCTAAGGACAGCAGACAAAATATAATGTTGAACCTGTATTCAATTCTGAACTCCAAAAAAAAAGAAAGTAGAAAAAAGAAAGGACAACAAAGGTACATACTTGAAAAAAACATATTGTGTAGGTTACATTCTAGATTTTCAAAACATATGTAGTATTATACATTTACATTTAACAATTACAGTTTTGCTATATAATCTTGCAGACATCTGGCAGGTCATTTTAGCCCCATAAAACTTTCTGGTATGACTCAAATGTTATCCATGCTCGGTTTTAATAAATATGTACAGTTGAAATGAGTGGGCTCTTCTCATTTATTGTTGTGGACCAGAAATTCTTTGGGTATTTTATGTGACAACAAATGATGAGTGGCTAAGATTCAGGAAATATGATTTCCAGAGTATTTTGCTGTTATACTGTTCTATTTTGAAATAAAAAATATATGTGCACTCATATGTGCACTCATTTAAATCATTTTAATATTGATATGTTTGATTTGAATAGCAATATCTATGATAGTGTTTAAAATGCTGCTGTGATACAATCTTAAAATGAAATAAGCCTGACATTTAGATCAGTCTCAATACACAGTGCAGTTGGCAGAGGATCGCTGGGTGCACATGAAGTCGCTGGTTATTTCTTTATATCCCGGAGCCTCGGTAAGTCCACTTCCTACACACACAGAAGGAGAATATCGTCAGAAACCACAGGCATATCACATTTAACCTCAGCCTATTACCTCACCTTTGAAGCTTATTAAAAGACTCTTGGGGTGCACCCCCGTGAAGAGTTAGAACTGTCTGATGCATGTAATACATCACCTTCCATTAAGTTGTAGAGGTTGCAGTAATTGGTGCCATGATCTCTGACGGCATACCAGGTTTCTGAGACTGACATTGCCTATGGAGAGAGTTAGAGCCGCTGACAATTAATAATAAGACCAAACACTATTGCAAAGTTAAAAAAATACAGCAAGTGGTTATGAGGCGCCTCCTCAATTCTTACTGATACGTGGCAGTGTGTGAAAAAGCTGTAAGAGACCAGTCTGAAGTTGATATCGTCCACATATTTCTTAACTGGGCTGGTGTGCTTTGCTGCGATGAAGTGGAGAGACGCTGACTGGAGCTATAAGTGCAAAGAGAGGTAGAGATTGCAATTTAGAGCAAAATCCCTTCACTGCATTTTAATTTACTGTGGAAAGATTTGATTCTGTTTAATTGACAGTATAATATTGTTTAACTCTATTTCGCTTGAAAACAGCACATGCACGCTCACCTTGTACAGACACTTTTCTCCCCCCATGCTGCAACTTGACATTGTCCTCCACTTCTTAATCTGAGTGACCAAGGCCTCATACACATTTCTGCAAGGAACTCCAAAGTACCTGAAATGAAAGGATTCACGCCATGCCACTTTGTCCTTTTTTAAATTTTGTCGGATCCCAGATACAGTCCAGGGGAGCTCAATATCAACACATTGTCTTTTCACCTACAGAAGCAGAGCTGAATCAGCTCATTAAATAATTATCAAGCTCTCTGGAAGCAGAGTCAGGTGTGGTAGAACATGAAAAATAAAATAAAAATGTCCAGTGTATGGGGAACCCTACACAATGTGTGTATGTCCATTTGAATTGAAATGCTTCCACCTAGTGGAAAAAAGAGAGCAGTGCTGATTGACTGTTCTAAAATTATTTGAATTGTTCAGCCAAAGACAGTGGCATACAAAAGTCATTTATATTATAGATGCAAGCTAAGTAGAAAAGTTTGCAATATTGTCATATAATTCAAAAGTTAATACATGAGCCCATTAGGACAACTAACATCCTGGCTGCCATCACATATCAAATGACTGTGTACCTTATGAGCTACATTTGAACAGACGTGCTTTGTTATGTCTGAAGTGTCCCTGAGAACACCCATCCTAGGCAGAAACAGAACAATTCTCCAACACTTCACAGAAAAGAGCAGATGCACATGATAGCATGCATAGAAAAAACAGGCTGTATTTTGGAAAACTGGGTTTGCATTTACAAATTATATCTATAATTTATCTAGAGTCATGATAGATTTCCATTAAAATCAGATGCCCTGAGGGATATACTCAAAATATTTTTTTCTTGGAGAAAGAAAGAAAGAAAGAGAGAAAGGAAGAAAGAAAGTAAGAAAGAAAGAAAGAAAGAAAGAAAGTAAGAAAGAAAGAAAGAAAGAAAGAAAGAAAGAAAATGTATTTACCATTCCACTTTGCACTGGGCATGGAGAGGGCCTGTAGAGCACAGAGTAGAGGCCTCGAGGGTCAGCATGCCAGCCAGGAGCCAGGTGGTGAAATGCATGGTAGTTTATGTCCACTTTGTCTAAAACCTTCTGTAGAATATGCCACATGGAATAGTTCTGATGTGTCTTTGGGAAGGACACACGGAATCACAGGATGGTCATGTGAACAACTCTAAAGGAAATTGCCCAAAATTTAATTAGAGCAAAACTTCAGTTCTGGTCTGTGGCACAAAGCACAAGAGGAAGCAAACACATCAGTGAGTAAAAACAACATGAAGAACTTTGAGTTGGCTATAGTGCACTAAAACCAGCCCATTAAGGTTGTAAATGATAAAGGACACCACCCACCTATAGCAAAAATATATATTTAGTTATTTTTAAGCAAGTCATATAATATGTAAAATATATTGGGGAAATATAATTTCATGTATAGATATTAGAAGAAATTGATGTTTATTTGAAAAGCTGTAGATGTATTTGTAATATAAAATACTGATGCACTTCTTGCATATTTTTGCCCATTTGAAATGTAGACATGTATGCAGTGAGTGACATGCTGTCATAGGTAAAATATATGGAAAAACAGTATTGTTACACATTTGTTTTTAAGGGTTTGGGCTAGGGCCCTTACTCCCAGCGAGGGGCAATCTTGATACTTTAGCATACCAAGACGTTTTAGACAATGCCATGCTTCCCACTTTTTTGGACCCAGTTTTGGGAAGAACCTTTTCTGTTCCAGCATTACTGTGTCCCAGTGTACACAGCAAGCTCCTTTAAGACATGGTTGGATGAATTCGGTGTGGAAGTACCTGACTGGCCCAAACAGTGCCCCAAACTCAACCCCATCCAACATATTTGGAATGAACTGGAAGGGAGATTGCGAACCTCTCATCCAACATCAGTGCCGGACCTTATAAATACTCTACAGAATTAATGGAAGCTGTTATTGCTGTAAAGGGGGACTTTTCTGTTTACCTTAAGGTTCGTATATTTTGTGCAATATCCCAGTGCACTTACTAGACTTATTTACAATGTAGAAAATTGTGTGACATTAAATTAACCAACGAGTAATAAATGGACGTTTCCATTCACTTAAATAATGAGTTCGAGTGGGTGACAGCGTGGAGTGGGTGTGGCTAGAGAGATCCTCCAGCTGTGATTGGTGGACATCTAGATGGGGCGGGGCTGAAGAGTCCCGCAGTCGTGTCTTTCCCAAAAAGCGGTCTACGTGCACAATGCCTGTCAGAGATCGTGTATGTGTGTGTAGTGACAAGGTCCTGCGAGGTCACAGTGTCCCTTACTGAAGGAGCTGAAGATTTGGGGTCTTCATGTTTGTACTGTCGGTTCCTCGAGAAGTGTTCAGTGTGTCTGCTGCTGAATGGCTCTCATTTTGACTGTTTGACCCAAATTTGGGTAAGTGTGTGTGTACAGCATTGGCTACGTTTGTTGGATTATGTCACCTTTGGCATGATTAAACCTCCTCCAGGGCCACCTGTCTGTTAATGTTGCACACCAAGCAGAAGCTGTTGAATAAACTGTATTCATCGCTTTCCAGTGAGCAGGGCATTTACTTTTCTTTCAGTAATACCAGATTTTTAAAAATGTATTAACAGATTTATTACTACCTTCTTCAGTACTTAGTGACAGATAGTTGAATACTGAAGTAGTCAGATACTTCATATACAGGTGAATAAAAAGTGTTAGAAATTGTAATGGTAATTGCTGTTTTAAGTCTTTTGCGGTCAACCCGGTCAGTACTTAAAAAAATATGTTCATGTTTAGAGAGAGACTCCTCAACCGCACTAGCTGTGAAAGTCTCTCCCACTCATAGGATTATTGTCTTGAATATTTCAGGCCAGTCACATGAATTCCATGCTTTGTTCTTGTCATCCCATGCCTGAAAGGGTCGTCCATGGCATGGGAATGTGCTATACAGTTCTCTTTAAGTCAGTAGTGCATTGCTTCAGTTGGTGAAGGCCATGCTGAGCACTCTGTTTTGTTTCTTTTGGTAGGAGAGTTTGCCTCAGAATGGAGAGAAATCCTGAGGATTTGGAAGATGTAAATGAGCATCACGAAGAAAGCTTTCAACTGTGTGAAGTGGAACTTGTTCAGCTGCAGCTCACCCAGAAGGCATGTTGCACTGTAGCAATGTGGGAATTAATATGGTACAAATGAGAGGATATTTGTCTCCATTAGCATATTAGCTCAAACTAATATAGCAGTGTTTAAAAGCGTAGAAAACATTTATTGCCTGGGAACAATTCGCATATTCGGTTGCGCAATTTTTTTTTATATAAAGAAAAACCTCTGCTGTAAAGATTCAGAAGTGGTGAGTGCAATTTATTACTGGCCTCTTGGATATAAAGAGGATTATGCATTCCTGCTCTGAAGTTTTTCATTAATGTCGCTTTAGGTTTAGGTAATCTTTGCATGGGGTTGCATATCATGGTGAAAAGTCCTACATGACAGAAGGAAATAAGTCACAGGGCAGAACAGCTAATCTATCATTAATACTAATTAGGCAGTGAATGGTGTTCTCATGTTTTCTGTGTTGTCATCAGGATATGATTGCATCTTCCACTGAGCATTGCCATTAAATATTGTTCATTGTTAGAGCTATATATAATTTTTTGGGTCAGCTTTCACCGTAATTGTAATTGGATTTAAGCCACTGATAACAGTTTTCTCGTTTTCTCAGGATGCTGAGGAGGGAGAGATGCTGTCAGGCTTGAACCAGCGGCCCCTGCTTTCTGCATTCGCAATGGAAGAGTTTGAGTTTCCTTCTGGCATTCACCTTCGAAAAATGCCCCTTTTCCCTAAGTGGCATCTCCCTCTCAAACTCACGCTTGTTCTCATGGCAGTGGCTTTTGTCTATACATTCCTTAGGGATGTGCTGCAGCCGTATGTATCTCAAGACAAAAACAACTTCTACAAGATCCCAATCCTGGTGTTAAATAAAGTACTTCCCTGGACCTCTATTACTTTGCTTGCCCTCGTATATCTACCTGGCATATTGGCTGCCCTGGTCCAGTTGCACAGAGGTGAGCAAAGCACACAGCATGAGCTAATCTATGTTATTTGTGATGCTGGTGAGCTTAAAATTGTTCACATACCCACATACAATTGCATTTACTCTTCAAAAACACATAAAATAACCATATAATGAAAAATCAAATTTTTGACTTTTAATAAGAAAATAGTATTTGATGTTAGTACTTTGATATTAAACATTATTGTTTGAAAAATACCATTCATTTTTGGTCCCATACAAATCATATATGCAATCCAAGTAACCCTTTTTGTAACCCTTTTGTTTTTGTAATGTCATCAAAATAATACGCCTGCATATATCCATTTAACCAGCCTTCCACAGGTCGACTCCACCCACTAGCATCCAAGTTAGAAGAACAAAATTTGTTGAGATGGTTTTATAAATGAAGCCATGTACAGGGCAACCATTCAGTCAGAACAGAAAACATTTACATAGATCAGGCTTAAATGGAATTAATGCAGATATAGCCTCTCAAATTCCATGGGATGTTTGGAAAATGGCCATGTAAACATGACTGTTTTATTCATGATGCCATGAATGGATGGAAAGTATACAGGAAAAATGTAGGATAATAGCTGTTAAAATCTGTAGCAGTGTGTGTGTGTGCCTAATTGCGACAGGCAAGATGCAGACAGACTACTATTACAAAGTACTATTTTTAGGAGAAATTGTGAGCACTCTTCAGTCTGACCTTCCCACAGGCATGCCCCTGTTTTGCAGGCTTACAGAGGAAAATTGAGACACTTACTTATGAGTCAAGCCACAAACACGCAAATCAAACAGAAAACCTCCAGTGTGGTTTTAGTGCCTCCACCTACTCTTTTCCCACAGAACCTTCACTGTTTTCCCCCTCTCTTGCCAGAACATGTCAGGTGTAAACCATATGATTGCTATCCCCCTTTAGTAGTTCTACTTTCACACTAGGTATCTAAGTGGTCAGCCACACAAACAAAAAACTGGGGTCCAGATTTCCATTCAAATCAAGCAGTAGGAACTGATTCCATTTGTTTAATCAGTTGGTCTCATAATACTGATTAATTAAATGAGCTAAGCTCCTGCTTGGTTGGAATGAAAATTTGGTGAAGCCTTTTTTGCAACATAAGATTTGTCACTGTGGTACTCTCTACTAATCTGGGGACTGCATGCATCCTGAATCACATCCTGAATCACACAGGCTGAATATGGCAGTGTGGTGCAATGTTTACTGGACGTTACACTCACCTAAACTTCCTGTGTCAGAATCATCCCTCCAGAATATCCTGTTCAGTTCTGCATAGTTTATAATTTTTAATGAAATAAAATAAGCCAAGCTGTTCCCCCTTCTCGTCAGGCACGAAGTACAGCCGTTTCCCCATCTGGCTGGAGAACTGGATGAGTGTAAGGAAACAATTGGGGCTGCTGTCCTTCCTCATAGCCTGTCTGCATGCCATTTACAGTCTAAGCTACCCAATGAGACGTTCTTACAGATACAAACTGCTCAACTGGGCCTACCAGCAGGTGAGTGGAGGGTCAGCTCGAGAGGGGTGGGTAATGTCAGTGGAAATTTCATGCTGTAAATTTGTTTTTAGGCTTAAATAAAGGGTATGTTCTTACAGACTGAAATTATTTTCTGAAATTATTTTCTGACCAAAGTGCCATTGACATTACCAATCAGTTATAGACATTAAAATGAATGAGTCTTTCACATAATGTGTTACGCTCAAAGATATATGTACAAAAACATGCAGCAAAGTTTATCAGAAACTTTTTTCCTGTGTGTAATTCCACTGGCTTTAAGAACATTTTAATTGGTGCTTAGTCACTAAGCAACAACTTTACTACAATGACCAAACAAAATGTTTCACTGGTTTTTATTCACCTGGTGAAATCTCTCAAGAAAAATGAGAATATCTACTAAATTAACTCATGTCTTTAAGAACTGTTCATTTTAGCAATTATGGCACACAATCTTAAGCCATAAGAGAAGACCATCACATGTGTGTTTGTGTTTCTGTAGTTATCCCTGATGTTTTCTTTAAGGTGAATTAGTTTGCCAGATTTTAAAAACTTATATGGAGAGGGGAGTGACTGTGTTAATTGTCAAGGAATTTGAATTGTAGTTTTATTTATATGTTCATGCTAATGTGTGCATGTAAGCTGGAGATGATTCCCTGGTTGTGAGACAGGTCAGAGAGCTTTTTATAGTTGAGCAAATTGTACCTGCACAAATTCACTACATTTCATTTGAAATATATTGTGTACTTAGAACCGTACACTTCCAGTTCTGTATGAATAAACTGAATAAATGGTTATACGTTTATTACCACATCATATTTGGCATAATAAGCAATCTACAATGTGTGTGATCTACGTAGGTACAACAGAAGAAGGAGAATGCATGGGTAGAGGATGATGTCTGGAGGATGGAGATTTACATTTCTCTAGGAATTCTAGCATTGGCCATTCTGGCCTTGGTGGCTGTCTCCTCTCTCCCCTCCATAAGTAACACATTAAATTGGAGAGAGTTCCAGTGTGTGCAGGTAGGTAAGAGAAAAGATTATTGTGCTCAGTATTTCTTTTCAATGCTCTTGAGTTTACACTGAATGTCCACATGTTTGTGTACTCCAGAGATTTCTGGGGTTCACAGCCCTGTTCCTGTGCACGGCTCATGCTCTGGTGTTTGGCTGGAATAAGTGGGTTGAGCTGAAGCAGTATGTGTGGTACACTCCTCCATCATTCATTCTGGCCTCCTTCCTCCCAGCCGTGGTGCTGCTCCTCAAGGCTGTGCTGGCCATGCCCTGTTTGGACAAGAGACTGGACCAGATTCGACACAGCTGGGAAAGACCAGGCCAAAAGGGACACCCAGACAAAGACTCTCTTTGATGTTTATTGTAGTTTAAATATATTTTTTAAATATATTTTTTACTTGCTAATATTAGATGCTGATATTATTGACCTTTCTTGTTGTTTTTGAATAGTTTACTACTGACAAAGCATAATTTACAGTTTGTATGATTTCTGTGATAATTCACTGTTAAATTCAGCACATTTTAAGGCATATTTCTGGGGATAAAAGTCAGACTTATCTATTTTGTGACTGACAACTTAACACTACGGCCTCTGTCATAATGACTACCTCCAGAGGTTTAGTCAGAGAAGATAAGCTTTCATTATTTTAATTATGGCCTACATTCCTTCAGCTCTGGTTCCCTTGAGATCATTGAGACAATCTTGACACAGAAACAAAACCTAGTCTCAATTCACTTCACCTTTGATATATATATTTTTTTCTTAAAGAGCATTAACATATGAAAAAAGAAATCAAACTACACACATAAACAACTAAAATATTTTTAAGTGATGTCATTATTTCGACTTACTATTAAAATGACAAGGTAATATGCTAAAATAACAACTTTTGGAAAATGTTTATTGTTGAAATGCTACAGTATATTAATACTATAGGAACTTCTATAAAAATGGTATAAAAAGTCATGAGGATAACTTTTCTAGTTCATTTTAATGACACAGTATTCATTTATTTAGAATATACATCGTGTTTTGAGGTTCCTGAAAAATTGATGTTTTAGACATTTGAGGTTTCTGGCCAACAGTGACGACATCTTAATTATTTTTAGCGAGTGAAAGCCACTGATCCATATTGCAAGGTATTAAGTCTTAAGTCAACAGAGGCTTCACAAGCTTCTAGATATGGAACAAACAAGTGTGCAAAATACTTGCCAGTCCCCTCAAAAATCTGCACAACACTGACCACATTCTAGTCAACATCAGGCATTGCCTTGCAGTCACTACCTAAGGTTATATCAAGCTTCCTCTCTGGCTCAGACAGACATTTTCTGCTGAAAAAGGAAATAAAGAGAGCCAAATACTCTACATTCTTATTCATAATCACTGATGTTTCTGGGCTTGCTTTTCTAACTATGCAAACGTTGCTTTGTCAAACAAGGAAGCAGGAAAAGATTCATTCAGGAAATAGAGCTTGTATGTTGACTCTGGTCTCACAAGTATCATTGCTCATGGGTTCAAGTCTTCCTTTTTTCTTAATCAAGTCTAACCTGTTACAGATACACACGTGCTGAAATACAGTATAATTATGATGCTGTTAGTCTAGTTGTGAGATAACAAACAGAATAATTGTTTTCTTTTGAAAACCGCCACTCTATATAAGAGTGTGCTGTGCATTAAACGGTCTATTAGACCGTTTAAAAAGACTCGCAAATTTAAGGAGTTCACAAAAATGTCAATTAGGGGCTTTTAGACCCAGGTGCTCTGGGTGACCTGGTGGTTAAGAGAGTTGACCATGAGATCAGAAGGTTGAGGGGTTGAATCCTGGGACTGCTAATGGCACCACTGATGTACCTTTGAGCAAGAGACCGTCCCCTAATGGGTTAAATGCAGAGAAAGAAGTGAGATGTAGTGTGTGGCTTTGGGGGTCCCTTTGCTCACCCTGGTGGGACCCTGTGTGCCGCAGGTGGTGGTGAGCCGCTCCCCGGCCGCTGGGTGGCGCTCTGCTGCCTCCTGTCTCTTCCGCTCTCTGCAGCAGCAGCCACAGCTCGAGCCGGGGGAGGAGAGAGCAGCGCGGGGAGGAGAGTAGCTCCATCTGCGGGACCCCCGGAGAGCCTATGACAGGTACATACTCTTACTGTGCTCCATTTAACAGTAACATAGTCTGCTTTATTTCCAAACCTGGAGTCGATTTCACATTTTTCAGACGTGCCCCTGTCTACACCGTATGACATTGCGAGGTTTCTCACAGGACACTGCTGCATGTGCGCGCGCGCGTGTGTGTGTGTGTGAGAGAGAGAGTTGGGTTCAGATGATCGTTCTCATGG
>JBBMFX010000007.1:11249139-11261321 GCA_037832545.1 Rhabdalestes septentrionalis | reverse complement strand
ATTTATTTTTTGTCTACTCTCTAAGTTGAGTACTAAAACCTTAGAAAGGCTTGCCTCCTCATGCTCAGTTTGGATGTTTGCTCCAGTGGCTATGAGCACTCCAGCGCTGCTCCAGCTGTCCATCTCCACCCTGGACTGAATAATCGACACACTCTCTCACCCATCGATCCCCACCAGTCCCGTTTCCCACCAGCCACACTATTGACCACTGCTGTGCTAATGATGAGTGTCTGGAGAAAGAGATCTAAGGGCTCAGTCTGTTGAAAATAATACATACACACACACACACACACACACACACACACACACACACACACACATACACATAGAAGAAGACTAGGACTGATTAGCAGTGTGTGAATGACACTGATTCATGCCTTTACCCATTTGTATTGGGTTGTATTGAAATATTCTCTGTAACAGTGTTTTACACAACAGGAAAAGTCTTTTCTGCAAATAGAAACTCTGACAGGTTTCTAAAAGAGCAGCAGGGATGTTTCATTGCACCACGAGTTAGACTGCTTTTAGCCACAGTAAATGCCTGCAGAATGAACTGCTTTTAAAAAAGATCCATTTGGGCCAATAACGCTGATGGATTTGGTTAAAACATTTAGATATTGAACAGCTAGTGTCCGTAGGAAAAGATGATGGAGCCAGCGGCATTCGAGAAGTCACAAAGGCAGCAGACACGGCCTCTATTTTAACTTTCCCCTTTTATGGTCATTTTCCCCTTTTTAAGAACTTTCTGTTCACTTAAACTTTAGTGAAATAAACTGTCACGGATTGGGAGTACATTTAAGGACTCTATTTTGTGCTTCATAGACAATGACCTTCAGCATTTAAGCGAGAGTTATGTAACGTAATGGTGCATCAAACAGAGGTATTACAAACACTGTCTTTTCAGTATCACCAAAAGAACGGAAGCTGTAGAGTGTGCTGTCACCTCCCAAAATAGATCAACCACCACTCAGGCCTAAAAGTATTTATCTAGTGTACCTCTTTCATTCTTTGGAACTGCATTAATACAAGCGGGCATCAGCTGCACGTCACTTTTTGTTGCTCCTTCCTGGGCTTCACCCCTGTCCTCTTAGACAAAGCTTCACTTTATAGCATTCTATCACTTGGCAGTCTTATCATAGCTGTCCCTTTGGGATCTGGTGGACCACAGTGTTCTGCAATAATATATCATGCAGGGGAATCCCACAGTTCAGCAGATTAAAGTTTATAGTTTCTCCTGATCCAACACACCAACACATTTTGCTTACTTCACCACACATATGTGGGAGGAGGGTTATTTGTCAATTTGTGGCCTCGTCAACATTTAGCAAAGGTATTTTCCCATAGCTGCCGACAGCATTATTTCTCAGGTCCCACTGGTGTGTGCCCGTGTGAATGTGTGTTTGTGAGAGATAATTACCTGGGGAGTTGAGTCAGGTGTGTTTAATTTAGCAGTCACAGTTTTGCTAGTGATGACACAGGCATGTTATTATTTATTATTTATTCTAGCTCACGGATAGTTCACTGAATTCTGTCAAAGAGGTTTTTCCATGCCATATTTGTGTTTATAGGCAAAACATTTTTTTGTATAATTTGAAACTGATAAAAAGTTGTGAGATTATGGAACAACCCTATCTTTATATTCACAAAAATGGGAAGACCATATGCAAATACAATTAGTTGTGAAACTATGTAATTCATCATATAGTTAGTTAATACTGACAAGCAAGGTCTTGGAATGATTTTAGCCTGTTTTACTCTCAAAATTAAGCACATTTCTGTGGGATCAACAAAGTTTTCAGATTTCAGTTCTAATTCTGAAGACAAGAACTATCGGTTCTTGGGTGGTGCTGCTGCAAATGATTAATAAAATACAAATAATCATACATTTCCCTACTCCATAATATGGTGCTGCTCTTTTATTTCAATGTCATTTATGGGAACTGAAATTTGCAGAGGCTTCTCACTTGACTGAAATCTTAATCCTTCTGGAAATTATTAGGATGCAGAAAAAGAATGATATGCATGTGCAGAAGAGACTACTGTCTCGATGTTACCTTGTTGAACAAAAGAAGATTTTAAATAAATTAATTCAAATGTGGCCTCATATACACTTTCAGAATAATATTGGATCACATTTCTGTCTCTTCCTTTCAAACATTTTAGACATTCTATAATAAATACAACAGGGATTTAGTCTGTTTTTGTCATTGAAAAGTCCATGTTTGTCAGGCTGTAAAGCTATTCAAACTTAGAATCAGTAGCTAAGTGACCTTGATGCCCCCACAATGACCAACTCTGTTGGTTCAGCCACTCTCTATAAGTTGGACATTGCTCGATTCTGCTGGACTAAGGTCTTGTCAGTCTGACAATGCTCAATGCCATTTGACTAGAGTACTGCCAGCCTGAGATTGCTCAGTGTCATTGGACTAGATTAGTATCAGACCAACAATGACCAGTGCCACTGGATCAGAGCACTGTCAATAACTGCTGGATTTAGATTCACAGTACAGGAGAGACACAAACTGACCACTCAGAAAGGCTAGTGAAAATCAAGACAAGGCACAAGACATTGATGGCAAATTTTAACTTTGTTTACTTTGTAGCAAAAAGTCACATGCTCACCCTTTACATGGCATTGCTTTCAACGAAGACTAGAGTTTATAATTTAGTAATAACTACACTGGCAGTGTGAATGTAGATGTAAGAGAGTGTTAAAGTAATGATGGTTCATCTTTGTGCCATAGTTTCAATCCACTTCTCCGCTCCTACAATAACCTGGCCATGCATGGGTTGTTTTATAGGCCTCATTTACACTGCAGGTCTTGATGCTAAATTCTGATTTGTTGCCTATATCCAATTTTTCTGACCTTCTGTTTACACGTTTTCTAATTGTGACCCATATTCGATTCGCTTGTTTACACTTGCTAGAGCAAAGGGGGGTTGTTACACCATTTAGATTTACAGCACACAGTAGCCAAGATGAGCGAACGTGAAATAATTAATGCTTAATGCTAGCTCTGCGATATATGCAAATCCGCATTCCTCTCTTACAACGACATGACATTTCGCCGGCCATCCCTTTGCAGATGCGTCTCGGGTTGCTCTCTGGTGGCTTTAACAGGTGCGGGCTAGCGCACAGTTAATGACTTACAAAACGCAAACGCCTAGGAGATTTCGATCTGCCTGTTTACATGACCATCGCATTGGCACATATCTGATTTAAATCTGCTTTATTTCCACATATGAACAAGGCCTGAATCCGATCTCAAAATATCGGAATGCATGCATTTTTTCCCTGTTTACACTTCCATGGACTAGATCCGAACTATGTCACATATGAGCAAAAAATCGAAATTGGGTCACATTTAGCTGACAGTGTAAAGGAAGCCTATGTCATCTAGTGAGGCCAGTGTGAAGTTACATGCCTTCTAATGTTGCATCACTTTGCAAGCTAGCTCTCAGTGTGTGAGCTGTGGATGGAGCAAGCTCTCTGAGGAGCAGAACTCACACTGTACTCTGAGATCGGCATGCTTTTGATGAACACCTCTCGGCTAGACACTCTCACAGGTCTAGAAATGGTCACACACACAGCCCCCCAAAGTCTTGACAGTTAATCACCTTACGTGCCACTGAGCAAACCATTCTGACAGAGTGGTTATGGGCCTCTCTCAGGGAGGTCATGGGATTCTATTGCTTGGAAACCCTCCCAACATCACACATGCACACCTGAAATCATATCTTTGGGTTCACACAGCAAAGACCCAGAACAGAAACAGGTCAGCATGGTCCACCCAAAGAGGGTTTGAACTAAGAGTTCACTTCAGTTAGTGTGCCCCAGTGCCCAGTGGTATAGCACAAGCTTGAGTTTATTATTGTTGCAAATTTTTATTATAAGATTATTGTTAACAATGTTTATTATTAGATTTTGCATGCATTATAATTATTATTATTTTGCATGTGTCGATGTATTATTAAATACACTAATACATTGCAGCTTGGTCAAAACAATCCATCCGTTCAATAACACACCACAAAGTGATTAGAAGTAAAGGCACATACGTTGGGAGTTGTGGTTCAGAACAAAATCGATCAGATCATCAAAGAGTAAAAATGTCTTCAGTTGAGATAAGCTCCTATAACTATGAATTGCACAACATTTAATATAAGAGAGTGTTTTGTGAGTGTTGCCTGGAATAGGAACTTGCACAAATGTTAAACTCACTGGAGAGAAAACATGTCGCAAGTCTGTACTCATTCTTGGTTACAAATCCCTTTGCCTCAGTAACGACATCGGTCATATCAAGTAAAGATTACACCCGTCTCTGTTATTTTCTGCCCATTTAATCCACTTTTCCAAGACCTTTTTCAACATTTCACATAATATTCCAAACTGGGAACTGCAACTGGGGTTCTGGAGATTTGGCAGGTCAGTCACTGTTTCCCAGTGTTCTGTTATGTCAGTCATGTCCAGACACCACACAGTACTGATCCTCAGTACTGAGGATGTCAGTAATGCTTTTGGCTTGAATATGAATTGCATAGTTAGTAGAAGGGAGCGTTAAAAATGGACCAAAAATGCAACTCAAGAGAATTATTATTATTTTGCATTCGTCAATGTATTATTAAATTCATTAATACATTGCAGCTTTTTCTTTGTCACTCGAGTTTCTTTGTCACACTGTTGTTTCAGGCTAGCATGGTAAAGTAGCACAAAATGCTTGTTCATGTTCTAATTACATATGAAATATATGTCCATATTTAAAAAAGGCTTGTCTCTGTTATGTGAGATGGTACATGGTCAAAATGTAACCCACAACCCAGCAAAACTGAGTGAAAAACCAATGCCTTTTTAGAGCCTCTTTGCATTTTTACCCACTTAGTTGTATCTGTACCAGTCCGTGAAAATATTGTTTTACATGAAACTTGTCTGTGGCACTAAAAAGGTTGGGTAGCGCTGCACTAAAGTGAATAAAACTATGAGAAAGTCTGCTCTCACTTAGCCAGGGCCTTTATGGGTGGAGTTGGCAGTTTCCCCCCATGTCTGTGTGGGTTTCTCCCAGGAGCTCCACTGAGCTTCCACAGTCCACAGACATCCACATCAGGTGAATTCAAGATGCTAAATTGCTCCTTGGTGTGAATGTCCGAGTGTCTGCCCTGAATTGATTGGTGACCTGTCTAGGGTGGTTCCCTGCCTTTTACCCCATGTCTGCTGAAATAGGCTCCAGCGACCCTGGTTAAGGGTAAGTGGCTTGGATAATGAATGAACTGATTATGATTGATTGTTACATTCCAAAATCAATGCAGAACAATCAGCATTTTCAGATTAATGCAACATGAACCCTCATATGTTTTTGATTCTCTACAAGGCACTGTCAATATCAAAGTCTGTGTGAGATATATTCACAGCAGCACAACTGACTGTTTGACTTATTGTGAAGGTGACGTGAAGCAGAGATACAGTAAACAGTTGATCACAGACTTCTTTAAAGGAAGATGAAGAAGAAGAGAATCTTTCTTTGCAAAGACTGGAAAAAAGCTAATGGGTGTGGAAGCACTGTGGTTGCTCTTGTTCCCCTTGTGTTTCTTGCCTGTTTTCTGTGTATGTGGCAGCACAGTTCCTCTCCTGGCCAGCACATCAGCTACTCCATGCCTGACCCACTCACAATCTGGCACTGCAAACGTGTTGCTTGTTTCTGTTGCTGGCTCTGACGAACATTAGCTCAGCCATGTAAGGAGGGCTGGATAGCTTGTTATTGAGAAGAAGGGGGGTGGGGGGAAGAGAAAGAAAAACCTTGCTCAACAGGCACCATCTGTGTTTTCAAAGTGAATCATTCTTGGATCTTTATAACACTTTTAAAGAGCACACATCAAAAGCCTGGTCAGAACAATCCATTCGTTCAATACCACACCACAAAGTGATTAGAAGTAAAGGCATATAAAATTGAAGAGTTGTGGTTCAGAACAAAATCGATCAGATCATCAAAGAGTAAAAATGTCTTCAGTTGAGATAAGCTCCTATAACTATGAATTGCACAACATTTAATATAAGAGAGTGTTTTGTGAGTGTTGCCTGGAATAGGAACTTGCACAAATGTTAAACTCACTGGAGAGAAAACATGTCGCAAGTCTGTACTCATTCTTGGTTACAAATCCCTTTGCCTCAGTAACGACATCGGTCATATCAAGTAAAGATTACACCCGTCTCTGTTATTTTCTGCCCATTTAATCCACTTTTCCAAGACCTTTTTCAACATTTCACATAATATTCCAAACTGGGAACTGCAACTGGGGTTCTGGAGATTTGGCAGGTCAGTCACTGTTTCCCAGTGTTCTGTTATGTCAGTTGAAACAGTCATGTCCAGACACCACACAGTACTGATCATCAGTATTGAGGATGTCAGTAATGCTTTTGGCTTGAATATGAATTGCATAGTTAGTAGAAGGAAAGGTTAAAAATGGACCAAAAATGCAACTCAAAAGAATGGTGTAAGCCTTACCTGACACGATTAAAAATTTCAACATATGACCTTTTAATTTCATTTGTTTAATTACTTTAATTAAATTTTCACCAAAAATTCCAACTTTAGAGGGAATGCCTTCCTTCAAACTGTCAATGCTCTTTGTGTATTTTCTCGAAATTGCATTCTAATAAGAGTGCACACATTTTTTAAGTGTGTGAAATATAGGATAATCACTTGCACTGATAGTTTTGTGTTAAATGTTGCTTGGACAATGCCAAGATGTGAAAATGTTTGATCCGAAATGTTGAATTTCTTTCAGGCTGTCAGTCAAACTTGAATCTAAGAGCTTATTATAGATTTTGGTTTGTCCATTTTTTTACTTTTTTCAATCATCAAATCATTTCTTGCTCCCTCACTCACATTCACCGAAATGAGCTACAAAGGTATTACACTTTACTTCACTGCAAAACCATCTGTGCTATCTTTCTAAAGTCAGATGAGTCCACCAGTGTGTGCTTCTCTTCTTCAGTTCAGCGGCAATCACTCGCCGGTTCTCTCAGCAGTAGCACAGAAACATGGCAGAGAGACCGCACCTCGACGTGCATCAATTTGAGCAGGAATTGCTGAAGCCACTGGGGCAAATTTTGGCTCTGTATCAAACAAACGAGTTATTTTCTACCCAGCCCTCCCTGCGTCTTTTATCTAAGCCAAATGTGTTTTGATGAAAGTCCATGAATAAAGCCAGCATGTACAGCTGGACGAGAGAGAAAAGGAAAGATTGGGACTGTTTTATATAATGACCCACTTACGTATCATCAGTCACACAGTTTTATGTCAGAGTTCATCGCTTCTGTTCTTTCATTATTAATTACTAAATATATAGAAGACTAAACTTGAAACTCACCTATATTAGAAACCAACGGGTGGATAATAAGCTCCTGGATACTGGAAATCTGCCTTGCTGTTGGACTAGATGTTCAACACGACTACAAAGTTCTGGCATAAAAGCCCTTTTTACCCATCTATTTATTTTACATCTCCTATCTTTAAAAACAACACCTCAGAATATCTAAGTGGTGCGTGGTAGTGTTTCTAGGCCACAATAATAGGAAGAGGGTGGGAGGTGGCAAGCATATTCCTCTTGGTGCTTAGTGCGTGGGGAGGGGGACACTAGCTCCCCGCTATCCACCCCCTGCTGCTGAGTGTCCTCTGTCCCACCAAGGGACTCTGTCCACTCAGTTCTGAGACAAATATGATATATATACCAGGAGAGATTGTGTGGGAGATGCCAACCTGAACCCACAAGACTGTGTTCACTTTAATAGCCACTGCCCGCTCCTCGCCTCCGCCTCCACCCTCTCCTAGTCGTGCAATTAGCAAAGGTCAGTGAGCATTTAATCTCAAAGGGGACAGTGTGAGTTAGACTCCCCGCCGAGCCAATCTCACAGTTATAAAGTTCTGAGAGTTTTTAAGGGCCAACTGATGCTGTAACTTTGGGCGTCCTGTCTGGTCCATAAAGAGGCTAAAGGTATTTTCAGGGATACCCCTCTGTGTTTGTAGGGTGAAAAAAAAGAGTTTATGTAGTTCTTGGCATAGATGTATGGTTCTAGGAAAAATCTGATCCCTAATAAAGAGTACCTAAAAAAGATCTAAATGCTATAGGTTGGATATGTGAATACATGTTGTTGAATTCTGTGACATCAATGAGAATTTCAAGGGCGTTTTTGCAGTTTTAGCTATGTTTACATCACATCAAATTCTTTTATATTAAGACATGAGAAAAACTTTTTTTCTTTCATATTGGCCAAGAACACATTTCTTCTATTATGTAAGAATGTTTGTTCATTGTAGTCCTTGTGGTTACTAAACGATGTAGTTGAAGATTGTTATCATTTTCTTTTCATAAAAGAGTTAAAGAACCATCAGTTAAAAGGATATTTAGTGTAGCAAATGGACTGTGATAGCATCTTTCCAAAAAAACATTTTGGCATCTTTATTTCTGAGAGTGCGTGGAAAATATTTGGCAAAAAAGGTTGTGATATTACAGAAGATGAGAAAAATAACAAGAACTGTAAATTAGAGTAAAGCTGGGTTTCTTACTGAGTAATACTCACAGATCTTTTTTATTATTGTTGATGTGAGTGATGATATTCGCACTGTAATATTTCACAAACATCTTCAAAATGTCCTTACAGAGTCTATCAGAGCATAAGGAATGCACTGAACTAGGTAAATTAGACAGGAGATGGTAGAGAGGTGAAATAGATTAGTGCTGCTAGAGGGATTTGCAGAATCTCTGCGTTTGTTCATCATTGGACTGGAGCAAATGGAATGTGGCTGTTCTGATCTGATCAGGATCCGATCACTTGCCCCATGTCTACAACAAATAGGAAGGAAAACAAACTCAGCATTTCACCTAAAACTGGAACATCACCAAGCGAAATCAAATTTTGCTTTGTGTTTCCAGCTGAGGTTAATGTTACAACAGTGTGTTTTTAATCAGACTGTTTATGTTGTTGCCAACAACTTGTTGGTGTGTCTCCTCCAAAGACAGATTACTGAAGCTAATGCATTCAGAATTTATTACAGCGATGATAGTGTTTACTTTTCATCTCATTTTTACAAACTCATTTCTCTGACAAGTGTTTCTCTCTTTTCATTTGTGCTGTTTCTGAGGAGACGGAAATTGATACGTTAGTGTGAGACTGATGTGTTGCTTTGTTTACAGTTGTCTTGCAACTTCCAAGTTGCAATCTAACTTGCAATTTATTGAAATGTTTGATATCCAGTTATCAGTAGATATTAGGCAGTGGACTTTTAGCTCAGTGAGTCATACCCACAATTCCCTGCAAAAGTGAACTCATTGCCTCAGAGGAACAAATTCGGATCAGTGAGTCAGTTACCCATTCATTTGCTTATGAAACCAGCAGTAGTCTGTTTCCAACAGCAGATTTCAGCAGTACGTTTAGCATGGCGGCCAAACCATGATTTGAAGTGGCATATGGTGTTTTTCCGGCAATATTTGACCTAGGCTATTTCAGTTCCTGTTCAAACAGGTTAGCATTTGTCAGGGATGATGTGCAACACTAGGATGAGTTATGTTCATTTCCTTTAAGGCTATAATTGAAAAGACTTCAGCATCTACAGTGATCATTTTAATTCATGCCTGGTATAAAAGACATTTAACCTGTCTGCATGCAAATAGCATAAAGTATCTATTTCGAATCACTGTACACCTGTGGACATCTAGTGTTGCAAATTATTCTTAAGGTATTCATTAGACTTTCAATCGAGTTTTCCCTGAATTCCTCCCATGTACAAAATCTTTGTTTGGTTTAGTTTCTCCATGCTCTAATTTCACCACCTACCCTTCTAAATGTCTCTGCATGGTCCTGATTGGGAGCTATTATATCTCAACAGAATTGGCACGGCGTGAGAGAGGGAGGAATTTATTCCAACGGCAACTGTGAAGGCCACCATGTTTCCGGCGGTCATTAAGATGTATTGAAAGAAGCTGGCCAGTCTGCTTGATGATCTGTAAGCTGCCCCATCTCCATGGCAACAATAATCACACTGATATTTCCAAAGATCGATGGATATAAAGGTCACGCCGTCTGTGCCGCTGCTTAATGCATAGCAGGAACTATTTCAGCCCTTAAGATCTCATCAGCCCATGTTTATGCTGATTTGGTTTCAAGAGAAAAGGAGTAATACTGATTTGTAATGCTAATCCTCAAGTTTTGTTGAAGGTGTCTTGGCAGAGTCTTGGCTTAATTCCATGCATTTCTGTTCAGTGCTTCTGCCAAAATGTCCTTAGGTTTTCAGTCATTTGCCACTAGATTCAGTCATTTGCAAATATAACTGAGATTTCTTTAAAACATCAAACAAAGTGCATAGAGGCTAATCTTTTCAAGTCTGCTTTCAAATATAAACACAGTCTTGGTGGTATGTTGATAATATCCCTCAAACAGATAAATTGGCTGGGTAGGTAGGATATGATTTGAGGCTGCTGATTACCACCTGCTGCATAATCGAAGCCTTGGATGTGTGTCTGTCAGTACACGGCAAATTCTGAGGTGAATTTCTAGGACCGCCCACTCTTCCACCTCAAGATGACCTCCATCTCCTTTGTCACACTCTTTTTGTCTTTTTTCCTCTCAGTTATCTCTGTGTTCTTCTGCCCTTTGCTGCTATTTCACCTGTTTGGTAATGCACTGCAGTGATCCTTTTGTCAGTCCTAAGAGTCTGGAATAGTGTAGCTAAGAAATTCTGCCAAACACCAGTCTACCTTTCTTTTGGGATTTTGATAATGTGTTGTCCTTGCTTTTGTCTATCTATTTAAAGTATGACAGTTTAGCTTGGGTTCCCTACTAGGTCCAGTGTTGGATGATGCTGTATCAATCTGGTGACCTCACCCTATGTAGGAAAGACCAGAAATGACTGACCTCATCTGTTTATTGGATGTGATCTGATGGTTTTCTGACCCCTAGTCAATAAAGGCAGGTGTTCAGGTTTCAGAGTTGTAAACTGCAGCTCATGGCTGAGTGATGATGATACATAAACATAATTACATCAATATATGGTCATGATGATATTACAAGGGTCTAGTTCCATGGGCATGGAGGGGGCAGTAAAGTGGTTTTCCCGCATTAGACACCAAAATAGGAGATGACATACATAGGGATGTGAGGTGATGTGAGGAGTTATGAAGAGAACTGACATTATAGTTTCATTCATTATCCTAAGTTAGCCAGCAAAACAGCACTGACCTACGATACCCCCTTCACTGTGTTCCATGGGCAAATGAGTTTTGGGTGCAGAGTGCTTTTCTTCCTCCAAACATGGTTTGGCATGTTTCTACCACAGTTCAGTTTCAATCTCATCCAGAAAAGTTGGCAAGTTCAGGAGATTCCTGCACTCCCTTTGGTAATGCCCTACAGTTCCTTTTCATTTTTTGTCTCCTTTGCAATGTAGTGGACTTGAAAAAAGAATAGTGTGGGATGGCACCCATGCTGAGTACAGTCAGAATATAAAGGTTTACAAGCCCCCTGCAATAAAAAGGCTTTATTTTAAAGAAAATATTGGGAAAAACTAGGAAAATGTAAGTACATGGGGAAACTTACTTCCTGGTGACAACAGTAGTGTATTTTTTTCTAGGTTTCTATTTATCTATGCTTTTTTTGTATTTGCTCTTAAGCATAAAATACAAAATACAGAGTTTACCATTAATACTATGTAAATAAATATAGCTCTTTGCATGTCTGAAGTGAGCTTTTATCATATATTGTTTGAATCTTGAGGTGCTTAGTGGATGTGACCTATATCAAACTCTCTATAAGATTTATGGAAGAGAAATGGCCTCCAGAACACTGAGACACAAATAGAAGGACAAGGAAGATGAGGAGGTATAGGAAGAGATGGACAAGGAAGAGATTTTGCTTTTAATTAGAAGTGTTAGTCTTTCTTAGTTAGAAATATTAGTGCTAGAGTCATACAGGATGTATTAATTGCTTGGGGTATTCCATCAATGTCTAAATATCTCTCTTTCACTCTCTCCTTCAGTCTCTTTTGCTCTCTCTTTCACTCTCTTTCTCTCTCTCTCTCTCTCTCTCTCTCTCTCTTTCTCTCTCTCTCTCTCTCTCTCTCTCTCTCCCACACACACACACACACACACACACACACACACACACACACACACACACACACACACACACACACACA
>JBBMFX010000007.1:11235565-11249039 GCA_037832545.1 Rhabdalestes septentrionalis | reverse complement strand
TCTCTCTCTCTCTCTCTCTCTCTCTCTCTCTCTCTCTCTCTCTCTCTCTCTCTCTCTCTCTCTCTCTCTGTGTCTCTAATATCTCAGTCTTTCAGCCTCTCACTTTCCATGTCTCCCTCTGACTTTCTTTCTATTTAGTTGAGATTTGTCCTATTTCTCTCCCTCTTAATATTTCCTTTTCTGCCTTTTCCCCACCCTGAATGTATTTCTGTCTTCCTATTTCTATCTCCAACTCTCTCTCTCACACTGTCTCAATATGTAACTCTGTTGTTCAGTGCCTTTACTACTCCTCTGTTTTTCATCTTCCTCTCTCTCTCTGAATGTGTATATATGTACACATACACAAACGCACAAACACACACACACACACACACAAACCTTAGGAAAAAGAACAAGATTTTGGGTTGGTATGGTGTGGTAAGAAGTCTTCAGACTTAAATCCTATCTTGCTGCTTTAGAATGAACTGGACAGAAGAGTGAAAGCAAAGCAACGTATAAGTCCCGCAAGAAGAACTTTCTGCTGAATGAACAATGAAATATTTAACCGCTTGAATTTCTCTCTCTCTCTCTCTCTCTCTCTCTCTCTCTCTCTCTCTCTCTCTCGCTCTGTCTCTGTCTCTGTCTCTGTCTCTGTCTCTGTCTCTCTCTCTCTCTCTCTCTCTCTCTCTATCTATCTATCTGTCCCTCTCTCTTTCTCTGTGTACGTCTCTTTCTCTTGCAACATGAAAAAGTCCATTATCTGCTCTCAGGGCTAATTGGCGTATTAACGTTGTGTCGTGGGTGACAGGGGGAGTGAGGGAGACACAGAATGAATTTGGATGAGAGAAGGAGAGAGAGAGTGAGAGAGAGAGTCAGAAAGAGAGAGAGAGAGAGAGAATAAAAGAATACAGCATGTGTAAAAAAGAAATAGTAAAAGGAGTGAAAGAGAAGGAGTAAAAGAAACAAATGAGTGAGATAGAGAGATAGAGGCAAGATGAAGAGAGAGCGAGAGAGAAAGAGAGAGAGAGAGAGAGAGAGAGAGAGAGAGAGAAAGAGGAACATGGTGGAGACAGGGAGAGAGTTGCGAGCCACTGGGGAGAGAGAGTTGTGGAGGCAGATGGAGAGAAAAAGGGAAAATGTGAGGCCAAGGTAAATCTTTTCAGCGGCACAAGTGGTTGAGAGCAGGATGGCAAAATGACGAGTGGTGAAAAAAAAGAAAACCTCCCAGTAATGGCTGTTTTTTTTTCACATGGCCTTCTCTCTATCCCGCTCTATTCCTCTCTCACCGTCACCGCATTCAGCCCAATTATCCACTCTCTCTGGCGCCACAGCCAGCATATGGAAATGCAAATTGTGCAGAGAAATGTTTTTCCTTTTTTCTAAGTACATGTAACATGTACAAGTTACTACGAACCTCTGCTCTGGAAACAGATGTCAATTTTTTCACTGAATGTGGAGTGTTAAGTCATAGAGGGCTGAAAGTGTATGCTTTGTAATAAAAAATAAAAAAAAATGTATGTATTCATGCTTGATACCATCTTTCACATCACAGATCGCGGTTGCTCATGGTTGGTTCGCTAGCTTGAATCCAAAGACACACACATGCACACACACATGGATGCATGCACACACACAAACACACACACACACACACACACACACACACACACACACCATGATTCACACTTACTAAAATAAATATAACTGCATCAGTCAATCAATCTATTTTCTTTCCCTTTCTTCTTTCAGATATTTCATTCAGAACTCAGAACTCAACTAACAATCTGGAGAAAAAAAATCAATTCTACCTTTCAACACAATTGCTTCAATTGGTTATTATCGATACATTGGTATTGCAACTGGAAATGCAGAAACAATGAATGCTGCTTGTATATCAAAGAACCATAATGACCAGAGCATTGAGACATGACTCCACAGAAAACACTTGGAATTCTGTTTGATCATCTCCCCTGTAGGTCCGAGCCTTCAAGAATTCAGTGGTCGTCCCCTGTTTGGGAGAGTAAAAGGTAATGCTTTCTGCAGTTGAAATGAGGAGACTGATTTGCTTTAATAAAGTGTTCTGACTGTGCTGCTGATTTAATGGTCAGGATTGATGAGAGGTGGGAAGGGCGGCCAGGCGCTCTGAAAGTAGCTCATCTGATGTGGAGCTTGGAGGAATGTTTTGGCACCCAGCCAGAAAATGGGAGTGTATGTGCATGACCCTCAAGGTCTTTTCTGCTGAAGCTCTGACTGGCCTCTGATAAGACTGTAAATATTCATATGCCATTTAACTGAGGGAATGGGCTGTGTGTGTGTGTGTGTGTGTGTGTGTGTGTGTGTGTGTGTGTGTGTGTGTGTGTGTGTTTGTGTGTGTGTGTGTGTGTGTGTGTGTCAAAGTCATTGCTTTGCTTCTGGATATGTGGCAGATTCTGAAAGATGGCATGAGGAGGTGTTGAAGGCAGCATTTGCAGAGGCTGGACCCACCCTGGGGCATTGGCCATCTGGGACTGGACAGCATGTAACTTATCAGGCAACAACCTGGGCTTCACTAGCCAAATGAAAAACAGGTCATTAATCATCAAAAAGAAAATAACACACACCATTTTGTTGTAGATTTAGGAGTTTATTTGCACTATGGTGCTGCATTATGCTGAATGTTTATTTTTAACAAGCCACAGCTCTCACCATGATGTAAATCATTCTGACACTGCATTTGCATTTACAAACCTCAAATATTAGTTGTACAAGCAAAATATGTTTTAACAAAAGCTTTCTGGAGAGTTTAATTAGGGGGTTCTTTTCTAAAAACTTTACTTGGCTTTCTGTGCCTGCCTTTCCACTAAAGCTCTTGAAGATTGGCACCCATTTCCCTTTGCTCAGGGACTTGTTCTGGTATTATGCACCTGATCCAGAGATGCTGTATTAAAAGCTTCTTCCTGTAAGACACTCCGCCTCTTTAAATCAGGGCCCTGGCTCTCTGGCTTTGTGCTTACGGTCCACCATGCCAAGACCACTTTGGCAGTGTCTTCAGCTTCAGCTTTTTTTCTCCATTATTTTAATTGCCTTTAACCTATAATCAATATTTACTGCTCTTTCAGGCTGAGAGCAAGAGGACTAAGCATTTCTATCACAGTCACGCTGATTAAATTAGAGCTCTGCTGCTACGATGCATGTCGTTATTTCAGAGAGTCTTGTTTTTCTTAAATTTCACATCACTCCCTCACCCGACACGCAAAGATATTTGAGCTGGCTGCACATTCTGACTCGGGGCTTTGGCCAAATATTCTAAAGGTGCATCGTTCTTTTCAGTTAGGTTGAAACAAGTGGGGTGGATTGTGTTTCAGAGTTTATTTAGTCGGGCAGTAACTGTGGGAGTTTTACAAGTAGGTCTTCACAACCAGCCTGTAAATTGCTTGGCCAAAACCAGCCAGCAGAATTCTGACCTGATTTCAGTGTGGGTAAGATCAGCAGACAGTGAGTTGAACAGAGAATGTGCTGCCGAGGGAGAGAAGGAGAGGAAAAGAATAGAGAATGGAGAGGACACAGTACAGTGGGCTCAGTGTGAAAGGCCAAATGCCCACGTGGCGGCTCCATCTGGCCCTGCTGGTTTGAGCCCATTCTAGACGAGCACTAGGAGCGGAGCTGAACCATCACTGTCTCTGCTACATCAGCACTCTCTGTACTATCTCACTAGCAAACATACAGAACACAAATAAATAACTGTATATTGTATATTATAATCTGCCTAATATGTAATAAAATATCAGAAATGCAAAAGACAACCCTCTGGGCCTTCTACAACAAAGAATGCCGAATTATTTCTAGAAGCTCTACATATTACAAAATAACTGTAATTTAGTACTACTCTTACTTCATTTCTAAATGTAGGTTGAAAACAGAAGGATTAGGCCCTACAATGGTGCAGTGGTTATTGCTGTCACCTCACACCTGTAGAGTTGGGGGTTTGAACCTGGGTTCCGGCCTCGTGTGTGAGTTTTCATGTTCTCTTCATGGTGACTTAAGTTTCCTCCAGAGTCTAGAAGAGTCTCCAGTTTCTACCAGTCCAACGACATGCATGTCAGGTGAATGAGGATTTTAAATTGACCATAAGGGTGTGTTGTGTGCATTGGGCCTGTTGGTCCCCACTAGCCTAGTAAGTTTACAGAGAATGAATAAACAGTAGAATTAATCAAATTTTTTTATAACCCTGTTTTGATTAAAGTATTGTGAGGAAAATTTGATTTTTCCAGCACATTCCATTAAGGTCTGGGTAATTTGTAGGCCAAACCTTGAACTCTTTTTAATGATCCTCAAACCATTCCTGCCATTTCTTCCCCAAGTAAGTGACAGGATTTTTTGGGTGGAGGATCGTTCTCAGCACAGAAGTGACACAGTGACAAGATAGTCAGTGTCACATAGTAATGTGTGTTTGTGTGTGTGGGTTTGTGTGTGTACTTCACATTTGGACCACAAAGCAGTGATGCTAGAATTTTTAAAACACCCCAATGTCACTGCTGGACTGAGAATAGTCCACCAACCAAAATATCCTGTGACAGCGCTATCAATATTAGCATTATTGCAGAGGTGTGTCTTTTCTTTTTTTGACAATGTTTTGACAATTATGGTCTGAACTGGAGTAGCTCTAATAGTCGTGACTCACCACTGAAAGCTGTAATCTGCCTATTATAGTCTTAATAATTATATAAAAGTGACCAAAAAATGAATCTGACTACATATCACAGTCATATCTGGGTAAATAAGGCGATTCTCTTGTTGAATGATCTTTAAAATTATATGAACGTAGAGCAACAGTATTTTGGGGTAACAAAGTTTAGACTGGTTATATTGTATAGCAAGCCGGAGGAGGACTGTTACTTTGTAAAAACTGAGCTCGGCATTTAAACTGTCTGAAGCTTTTTGATGCAGGAGACCTTAGAAAACCCTCTCAGGACACTTGGTCCTGGCCTGGCCCACCCATGGGCTACACTCTTATCAGTCGGAGTAATTCCTCCTCTGTCATCAGGCAGAAAAAGGCTTTTAAACATACACTACACAAATCCCATGTAGACAAGCTCAAGTATTATTGCCTGACCTTAAAACTTCCCTGACCCAATTGTTTCAGAGGGATATTTAGAACCAGATCATACTATTTTTGGAGTCTTACATAAAAATAATCTAAAGTAGAAGAGAATGTATTATGGGTGAAAATCTGACTTTAGAAGACCGGGTGGTGACTTCAGCATCATTATTCGCAGGATAAAGACACACAAGCATCTGGAAATGGGTATCATATCGCACACTGAAACATTTGCTCTCAGGTAGAGCAAACATATGTAAATGAAACATTGCCCCAATCCCTGTGGTTTTTAAAGAGCAAAGTTGATATGAGATTACATCTGTCTACTGTTACCAGGAAGGAACAAAGTAGTGCATTTCTGCACATAATGGCAGTCATATACTTGGTCAACTAAACAGTTGTCCTTCTTGAAGTGATCATTGTTTGCAAGTTTTCATACATTTGAACTACTCATAAGTAGTTCACTGACTGACAGGAGCAGCCAGGTTGATTAAGCAATGTATGTTCTACACAACTATCTGTGCTTGATTCAGTGTTTATTGATATCTGACACCGTTAGCTGAAGCTGTTGGTTTCCATGGAGACCCCTGATGATCGAGGCCCACTGCGGGGATTTTGAAGTTTGATGGATGGCCGGGCTTGGTACTTACTGTCACTGATGAATTGTTTCACCATGAATCACACAGCAGTCATCTTTGACAAGGCAGAATGAATGAGCAAAACAACAATTTTTCCGCAGTTAAATTGTTTGATGGGAAATTATCACTGACAATGACAAGCCAAGATGTCATGCATTCTCAGGTTCTATGGATATTTCTTTTTTTTGTCAAAAAGAAATGAGTGCATTTGACACAGAAAGAGGTGAAACCACAACTGTCCTTTTGATTTTAAAATTTTAACTAGCCATAAGGCATTTTATCTGTTAAAATAATGTTTTTTGTCCATTGATTAATGTTTGCATACATTTTTATTTTGTTTGAAGTAACTTTCTGATTCATTCCGAAACAGCGACTCTGGTGAAATTTGTCAGCATCCCAGACAGATGAATGGGCTTTAATGGGAATTATCTGGACCTTTTTCTGTCTGCTCAGCCTCGTCACACCATAGTTCTCTGGGATTTGCACTATTATACATATTTCTGGAACTGAAATGTTTTATGATAAGGATTTGTATTTAGTGTGACTCAAAGACGAAAGGTGATATTAGGGCCGTACATGGGGAGCTTAAGACAGGGTGACAGAGGAGACAGAAGAGTGTGTCTGGGCGATGTGAGGCTGCTGGTGCTTTTTGCCTTGCCCTCATGCAAGGTTGTGGGCAGCAGAAGCACACTCCAGCCTTTATCGCCCACACTTTGCAAATGAAGTTGGCAATGTTTCCTCGGTTCGTATCGCTGTCTGATTTATGAGCTCTGCAGCAGAGTGTGCATTAAGAATATCAGCTTTTCAGGGCAAGCTGATACACATCACAGTGGACACTGGGCAAAAGGGGCTACAACTCCTGCTACTGTGTGCCAAGGATACTCAATAGGTTGCTTATTTACATAAGTGGTGGCTTTGTACAAGTGTGTGTGGTGTTTGTGTGGGGGAATGCATTTTGAAAATTTAACTAAACACTAAATGTCTTAGTTGCATGCATGAGTCTGTTTGGGCTGATGTGCCTTCTTTGTTCACTAGTGCAAGCTAAAAAATGGAAAAAGCATACAGTATACATTTGCAAAAAAATTAAATGTAATTTTTTACTACATTCAAAGCTACCAAGCAAAAATGACCAGACAACATTTCTGGATTGTCTCTCTGAGCCCCTTAAAAATAACTGTGTTCATTTCTTTGGTCTGCTCATCTGCTCCTACCACATGCTTTGCCTATCTGTGTGTACAAAAAAGTTTAGCTAGTGTCACGTCGGCTGGTATCACAGAGGTGATGCACTTGCAGGATGTACCTTCATAGATTTTTATGATGGGAAAATGCAGGGAAATGCCAAAAAAAATTTCTGTGCAATAGGTAGAAACCTGACTTGGACAGACAGGACAAAGTCACGACTAAGAGTGGTGGACAGGCTGACAGACAGACGCAGACAAACCAGGCGGAAATATGGGGGTAAGCAGACAATGGATTCTGAGCTGCTTTTAAATAGCATGGAGTGAGGCAGGTGAAACAGATTTGAAAAAAGTGGGTGAAACCAAAATAAATGGAACCGGGTGGGGGGTGAGAGGGGGCGCTCAATACTCTGGGGACATTTAAGGCTGTGGCAAAGGTGAGCCAGCCAAAGTAGTTAGCTTGGTTTTTCTTTATTGTCAGTATGTGATAAGAACCTGGTCTCATACGTTTTTGTGAAGCAAACATGATATACAATCTATTAAAAAATGTGCTGCGATCACACTTTGGACCTTTTTCCTGCTAGGACAATGTTTCACTACACTATGTATTTTAATACACTCTTCGTAACACCGCCAGTATCATACTGATATCATACGGATACTGCCGGTGTTTTGCAGTATGCATTTAATACATAGGATAGTGAAGCATTGTCCTAGCATGAAAAAAGTAGCATTGTCCTAGCAAAAAATTTAAACAGGGCTATCTTTTCTATATGAAAGAAAAAATGCAGGAAACTTTCAAAAGATACAAACTGTATGGTCATATGTAGGAAAAATGATTCAAAAACAGTATGTTTTGAAGCAGACAGTTTATATGAAAGTGCCAGAGCTGCTGGACTAGATTAGAATAGGAAAGAATAAGGTATAGAGAGAAGAAAAGAAGAGAAACGGAAAGAAAACCCAGGTACAAGTATGAGGGGTTGTGAATCTTTGAGCTGCAGCTGTCATGTTCCGCCTGCAAGATGATTGCTGAGAGAGAGTGGAAAGACAGCCAATAAATAGCTAGAGTCGAAGGGAAAGTGGGTTAGCCAGGCTGAGCTTGAAATGGTCAAAAGCGGAAAATCTAACAGATTGAGTGCTGAATTACTGGGGAGCTAGAGGTGTGCTTGGTGCCCCTGTAAGACACTTAAGCAGCTTTGAAAAAACACAATACAGTCTGAAGAAGGCTATGGATAGTAATTTATTGTGAATGCATGTTTCAACAAATCTGGACGCTTCTTGAAGAGACCCTCTCCCCAAAAGCCAGAGTGTCATTTGAAATCTGAGAGGAAGAAGGCACAGATGGGAGCAAAAAGAGTTTGACCCGAGGCAAACCACAAGGTGACAGAGAGGGGCGTGAACATGAGGAGAGATACTCAGAGAGAGAGAGAGAGAGAGAGGGAGAGAGAGAGAGATGGGTAGAAGAAGGGAGATAGCCCTTGCCTTATGCCAGGCCTGTATTCAGTTTCAGCACGCATGCAAGATGGAGGCAGTGCACAGGTCCAAAGAGCTTCTTGTGGTAATTGGGCTACATTAGGCAGCTGGCCAGTGTGCAGCAGCAATCAATTGAATAAATGTACTTATGAAATATGCAGTTATGTGCCCGCTCCTGATGCAGTGAGCCCTGACGCCTGATAAAGAAAAGCAATCTAAAGCCATGCAGCCCGGACAGCCTCATGCATGCAAAGCAGAGCAGCACTTTCATTATGGCAGAATAATGCTTAAAAAAGGCATGGCCAGCTTATGTTATGCACAAACGTCTTCTCCATTTTCTCTCTTCCTCTCTCTCTCTCTCTCTCTCTCTCTCTCTCTCTCTCTCTCTCTCTCTCTCTTACTCACACACACACATACATGTGTATGCCTTGAAGGGTATGTTTGCAAGAATGATAAGCAGGCAGACCACCTGTGCTTTTGTAAAGGGTGATGGTGCTATGGGTCACTCAAATCTCAGGATCATAAAGCATCCACAGTTGCATCTTTATTATCAACATACAAGTATCTGCCTCTCTCTGTGTCCCGTAGTATGCCCAGGCATTTGCTGTCTTCAGATATTACAATCCCAGTGGCGAAATCATTTTTTCCTCAGTTATCATTTTTGGCCAGTGATTTCACTTGGTGTCATAAGAGCTGATGAAATACCAGTAAGACAGACTTTCTTTTTCCACCATGTCTAAGTTCATTAGCTTCACTTGTTTTTAATCAAGAAAATCAAACTAATTCAAGATGGCGCACCTTGGTACTCTCTCAGCATATCAAGGACTGTTGGTCTTAAAGCATCTTACATACTGAGATCTGTTCTAACCCAGAGGTCCCCACCCATTCTACTTAACTATACTTGAAAATAGGTGAAAAGTCTAATATCAGAACCTGAGTCCACAGCTGAACCCCTATCTCTGGGTCAGGGGTCCCTCCCGGTCTAGGGAGGAAACGTGTTGTCTTTGTCTGCAGGGAGGGAGCTGTAGTGCGTTTGGGAGGAGAGCAGGAGCTTGAATATTTTCACGGTGAAATTGTTAACAAGTAGGAAAAACTGAGGAAATGCCATTCCTCAAGCTACATCCTTTTGTCTGTGTAAAGCATTATATTCCATTGTCCTGTTTGAAAAGGCTTAAACTGAACCACCTGTCAGAGAGGCCCTTCAAACTCACCGGTTTTGGGTTACTCTCCTTCTCTCTGTAATCTTTTTCCTCTCAAGTAAACACAGAAAAATCTGCTTCCACTTGGAGAGTGACCTTATCCTGAACTTATGGCTTGAATTCAGCAGGAACAACCAGCATTTTTAGTTTTCAATGACTTTGTGTATAATAGAGAATAATGTCTGTATGAATCTTGCGCTCTCAACAGCCACTGAAACTTTAAACGCTTTAAATAACTGGGTTTAGAATACTATCACTCACGTTAATAACGATCAACTGTTAAAATCAATCTGACAGTTTACATTGAGCGATCATTGAATAATAATGCGTAGAATTAATGAGCCAGGCAATTTTAAATAAGCCCAAAGTAGCCCATTGAAGCAGCTAACTGAATGCTCACAAGCTTTTTATGAAGTCTAGAGCACGCTGAG
Source organism: Rhabdalestes septentrionalis (assembly GCA_037832545.1). Lineage (NCBI taxonomy): Eukaryota > Metazoa > Chordata > Actinopteri > Characiformes > Alestidae > Rhabdalestes > Rhabdalestes septentrionalis. Next base: position 11,239,064 of record JBBMFX010000007.1, on the reverse strand, counting down.
GAATAAAAAGCTGTTGAGTGAAGCCTTTCTCCTGATACCTATTTAGTGCTTCTTGCTACTGAAAACTAAAAACTAAAGGCTCAGTAGGAGGGTTTCTTCGTACTCCTTCATCACCACAGGATGCCTCACTGTTTATGTACCACCTTCCTGTCCATTCGAATACACATTCACACACCCAGCCTTAATAGAAGGCATGTGACAAAATATCCCATGTTTTTCATTTGGAGTACATGCAACGCTTTCTCACACAAATCAACCACATCACACAAAACTCAACATTTCTCTCCACATGACTACTTTTTCCTTCCGAAATATATACATAAAGTGCCTTAATTCTGTTTATTCTCTGGCTGTGCTGTGCCAGCAGCAACAGATGGCCCATCAGGGAGCAGTGCAGGGCAACAGAGAACATCTTGGGGAAGAGGGCAGGCAAGGCATCACTGGCAGCTTGGTGCTCCTCATTCAGACACTGGGATCAGCGTCTGATGAAAGTGCTGTAGAATGAGATGACTTGATCAGGACTAAAGGCCGAAACCTGTCTGGTTGCCAAATTTCCCCCAAAAAATCCATCCAACTTGACAGAGCATGATAAATAACTCTAGAGGAATTAGATTTCTCAGTTCTTCCAATCTTAGATTTCAGGTGCTTTCAAAGCCACATGTGGAGAAGAAATATGGAATCCAATTACATATAAGCATTGAGGTCGCCACAATGACAAATGTTGTAAGTCCATAACATTGCTTAATTCATATCAGCAGGCTTGCCTAGGTCAGTGTTGCAAAATGGGGGATAATAATTCAGAAGACCTGTTTTGAGCTTGGCCTTTTTATGTTGCACCTTATAGAAAGCGTTCCCGGTAAATGTGTGCCGCCTGCTATGTAGGGGAAAGGGTAATCAGTTCCATCTCAGGAATGCAATGTTTAGAAATGGATATTGTGTTTTCACTGCTTGTGATGAGCTCCTTCCAAATGCCCTTGTTCTGGGCCTCCACTTATGTATCTTTACGCCGAGCTTTGATGAGTAATCACGAGCAGTCCACATGCCCTTATTCTGTCCAAGACAATGAGTGCTTTTTAATAGGAGCTAAATGTGTCAAATAATGGCGTATAGCTCACACTGACATATGAGAAGCGGCTGCCCTGGTCCCAGATGGTAATGGCAGTTCTGTTGCTGCTGTGTTGTGGAGAACATTACTGCGGTAATCTGATGAATGCCACTATTAAAAAAGAAGGCCAACATGCTTTTTAAGCATTTATGCCATCATGAGTGTCCTCTTCGTCACTTTTGCTGAGGCCAGAGAGGGGAATGAAATGTATACCACTTTGCACTGTTTGCACATCATTAGTTCTGAATGTGAGCCTTTGAGAATGCTTGGCTGTCCTTGAGCATGATGTTTGACCTAACAAACATCCATGCAAATGGCTAAATATATATGTACTTAGGGTTTGCAGGGATTGTTGAGGCATAAATGGAGAACTTATTATTCTGTCAGTCAATAGGTGTGAGAAAGACTCACATGAGGGTTTTTTAAGCAGGGAAACTATGATAAGAACATTTCCTGTTGATCCATTATGTCTCTGCCGAAAGACAACATAGAGCTTAATTACCAGGTACAGTGTAAGTGGCCACAAGTCTTGATAATGAGAGAACATTACACGTAGGTACGCTGTAAGATCATATTGGCTCTGATATCAATCAGACATTGTTCCTGGTTTTGTGCTCTTCTGCTGTCATCCCAAAGTTGGCCGTTGATTTAAGATGTGAAAGCCCTTGAGAGCAGCCTTGAGTGAGAGAAGAGTTTATGTCCTTTCGTAGTATGCATGTGGGCTGAACAAATGTCTTTTTTCATGGCAGTGGGGATTCAAAGCTAACCTTGGGTCCTTGTGAACTGCCATAGTGCCCAGAAAAGTGCATGTGGCCTTGGAATTCCATTAAGCTGGCATACTTTTTGCAAGAAGCAACAATGACTCTGTTCTGTGCACATTTTTTGTGTAGAGTAGTTTTACAGATCAAAATATCAGTGCTTGCATATGCGCATGCGCGTGTGGCTGCGTGTGTGAGCATAGTAAAGAGCCAAGTAAGTTGTAAAAAGTTCTAATATATGGCTGATTGAGGTCGATAGCATTTGCCATTGCACCATGCTGCAGCAAGCCTTCAGAAAATTACTGCATGCTTCTTTCCTACATCAAAACAGCACTGCAGGCTATAGATTAAGGTGGCCTTTATTACAAAATTGAGTCAGCATCCAGAAACTCTTCATGTGCTCTAATAGCAAATATCACCAGGACGGAATGAACACCCTTCCCCTTTATTGAAGGAGAAGGATAGTAAAGTGTTTCCAGCCACCTCACTGGAAATTGCAATCGGCATGAGACGGTAACAATTGTCATTAATGGCTGTGTTTTTGTAGTACCTCTCAGCTTTGCAATTAAGTTATTATTGTCCTTGTGTTCTTAATGGACTTCTCAAGTTATGAAATTGATGATATATTGTGTCAAGCCTGCTGAGACAAGTCTCTGTGTAACTCATCAAGAAAAATAAGTCAGAGGTAATGAGTAGAAAAAGCACAAATTGTATAAGGCTGATTAATGTCATGTCTCATTTGTATAACCCAAAGCACTTGTATAGAATCTTTCTGTGCACAGTCATCTACTACAGGGCATCACATTTACAACTGTTGCAGGATGAACTTCTGAGGTGTACTTGCATTCAACCCGTCATTCACTATGGGGATCGTTACAAAGGTGCCTCAGTTAAGACACTGTAAAGAGTGGTTAAATGTAATGCGTCGCCATTGATTTTAAAATAGACCTGGGAGGTTTTTGTACTTCATGACCCTGAAAGGCCTCGCCATCATAATGAGAAAATCAAGGCAGGCACATCCTACTGACTAAAGCACTTTGGTAGGAATTTCTGAGAATAGTCTTTACTGTAATGGGTGCTGCAGCTAAAGCAGCACCAGTCCAAGGCTATGTCTAATCAATTTTCTCTCTTTATTTAAAGCAATGAGGTTTCTGTGTTTACACCAGAGCTATTGTTAAGATCTTTAAACCTTTGTCCTTAAGTTGTGATGTGGTTGGGAGGAGGGCTTGGGTTGTTGAAAAGAGCAGGAGCCAGCAATGATTGGATAATTTGTTTTATTAATATTACTTTTTGAGATCTCAGGCTATTCATTAAAAATTCAGGGCCCCAGAAACCCAGGTCCTTGGTTCGCACAACCATTTTGTGCACACTTTCGTTTTTGCTAAAAATGGTTCTTCAAAGAATGATTCTATTATGTAGGGGAACCACTTTTCAAAGTATTCTTCACAGCACTGGGAACCAATAAAAATGTCTTCAGAGCTGTTACAAGGGACCTGTTCTTTTCTGAAAAGGCTTTGGATGAGCATGTACCACACTTTTAACAGGTACGTGAAGTGCAACAGCTGCTCTCTCTCTCTCTCTCTCTCTCTCTCTCTCTCTCTCTCTCTCTCTCTCTCTCTCTCTCTCTCTCTCTCTC
>JBBMFX010000007.1:11182829-11195623 GCA_037832545.1 Rhabdalestes septentrionalis | reverse complement strand
GTTGGGGTGTGGGTGTGTGTGTGTGTGTGTGTGTGTGTGTGTGTGTGTGTTTGTGTGTGTGTGTTTCTGTGCAGGGAATGACCTGTTCCTGGTGGCCGTGCATGAGCTGGGCCATGCTTTAGGCCTGGAGCACTCAAACGACCCCACAGCCATCATGGCCCCCTTCTACCAATACATGGACACAGAAAACTTCAAACTGCCTCACGATGACCTGCAGGGTATCCAGAAGATTTACGGTAAGTAGAAGACTTGAACCGACCGTTTGACATCCTGGTTTCTCCGCCAACCTCATTAGCCTAAGAAGTGCTGTCGGCATTACAAGCCAACTGAAAGACGATTCTGGTGCTGAAACTTGAGCTCTGTTATCAATAAATAAGCAAATATTCTCTACACATACAAGCCTAGATGTGTTGTTGCTTTTCAACTCAATCCTTTTATCTCATGTATTTATTTAAATATAATTCAACATTGCAGAATCAACCAAAGTGTTAATGATAATGAATCATAATGATTCACACATTATATTCCATCTCAATAGGTTTACGTCTGTACCTAAAACTGTTTCACACAACATAGCATAAACATATATATTCCACAAAACAGGACTTGTAAGCACATATCTGATTATCTTCTACTAATAAACAGATAATCTTATTTAAGTGAGCCACCAGCAAAATACAACAAAATAAAAAAGTTTAAAGAATTGCACACCATAGGCTGCAGGATTATCTCCATGTACTTTTTTGCTGATGTTTAGATTTTTCGGGTCTGTGGGGAGTAATAGACATTGTCATATGTAACACTTTGTTCTGTATGTATGACAAAGAAAGTTCAGGTCTTCACAGGAAGCCAAAAGATGATCCAGGCTGATTTCTTAGTTTTTCTTAGGTCCTTATCAGGGCAGAGCATCAATATTTCCTCTCCTCCCCAACTCTCATTCCCTGCTTTTCCCATTTCATCTACCACCCCACCCATCCTCTCTAACTCTGAGGCCAGGTCAGGGCAGGGCTCCTTGGGCAGATGTTCACATCCTCAGATGTGAATTCTCCTTTTTGTTCTTCCTCTCCCACTTCCTTCCCTAAATTTCTTCTGTGGAGAGCATCACAATCCATTCAGACAGGATGAGGTCTGACACAAGAGAACAGGGTGTGAAAGAATGGCGGCAGAACCCATGTGTAACAAAGACACACATGGAAGAGCAGCACTGTTTAAAGCTGGATACCAGTATAAGTGTCAAAGTGTCAAATTTTTAGTTTTAACAATATAATCCTGTGTTTCGTGATAAAATCAATAGTAAGTATGTTTTTAAAAATCCAGTTGCTATCTGGTTCCCACAGGTGTAATTTCAGCAGGAGATCAAAACTAAACTAAACTCTAAGCAGTTAATTAACCAAACGTTGGTTATCATGATTGATATCATGATTTATTGGGAAAAATAAAGTGTAACTGAATTAAACTGATCCTGTCCAATAGTATTAAAAGTGGATAATGCAGTGGATCCCTCTGGTGTAGGAGAATACACAGGAGAGGCATGCAGTGACTGTCATCCTAAACTGTCTGCAAATCTCTGATTGTTGTAATGCCATGTGTGTGTCTGTAGCACTGTAGCATGGCATGAAAGTGGGATCATACCAAAGAGTTCAGGCCTGCAGCCAACTCCAATGTGTGTGCCTCCCACGCACCAACCACACCAGTTCTCTGTAGTGGTGTATTTCACTCTCCCTCTGTTTCTCTCTGGCTCTCTCTTTGTCAGAGTCTCTGTCTTTCTGACTCTCTCTCTCTATCCTTCCCCCTCAGACCCCCCTTGTCTTTCTCTTTGCCATTACATAATGGCTGCATGAGCTCTCTTCTCTCTAATCCACGCTCTATTTCAGGAGATTTAATTCAGTCAATGAACGAAATATCCCTCTTCCCCCCGGCTGATCGGGCCAAAAGGACTGGGCTGGGATAACTAGAGGAGTAACTATCCCTCTAATCGTTTGTGCCTGCCTCCCGGGCACTACTGCTAGGGTCACGCTTACATTCACTTACCCATCTCTCCCTTTACAAAAGCAAAACCTCTAATGGCCTTTTGGGCTGTCTTTCCATTCTCTGAGAAGGACACTAACGTTAAGTAAAACTGGAAACTCCTTGAAGCCAATTTGACGCTTACAACATTAATCCGCAGAGCCTTTGAACACACAGCATCGGTCAAATATTAGGTTAACACATGATTACAAATCTCTGCTACTCTGCAGTAACTTCACAGGCAAGATCGCAGGAGACGTCTACTCTGGGCTGTAATATATGCTGTAATAATAATAGTGTATAATGTTGTGCTTTCTTGAAAAGCTGGTGAGGTATTTGGAAACGTTCCTGTGTCTGATGCCGCGTGTATCTCTGTTTCAGGGCCACCAGACAAACTCCCTCAGCCTACAAAGCCTTTACCGACAGCGCCGCCTCCTCGCTCACACCCCCCTTCAGATCCACGAAAACACGACCGTCAGACGCGGCCCCCACGCATTCCCACAGGCGACAAACCTACACATCCGAACGCCAAGCCCAACATCTGCGACGGAGACTTCAACACACTGGCCATCCTTCGGCGAGAGATGTTTGTGTTCAAGGTAAAAGCAATGTATATTCTGTTAGCTCGGAGTTGACTGCTGGTCTAATACACTGTGCTGTGTACACTTCATTACTGTGCCTTTGAACTGATATATGTAAATTAGCTGTGTTCTGACAAAAAAACAAAACAGCCTGTACACTTCTAATGACCAACAAAAATGAGTGGATTTAAACCACTGGAGGCTGAATAGTCTGATGTATGTAAATGTTTTGGTTTTTGTGATAAAATTCATTCTGAAACTTCAGTGGTCTTTCCGTACTGCATTAAACTCGCTTTTTTATAAATAACTGGGAATAACGATCACTTGGTCACCAAGTGACCGTTATTCAGCTTTCCAGCCTCAGTTTCATTCAGGTTTTCCCCTTATGAGGGCCCCTCCGTGCCCTACATTACAAGCCCCACTAGCTATAAAGGAACAGCATACAGTGTACACAGTCATTTCCCCTGTAGGAAACAGCTCAGATCAGGTAATGTTACAGCTCCGTATGTGAGATCAGTGTGCTTTTCATGTGTTCTGTGTGCTCTGTTTTCTTCTGTTGAGTCGAGGGCCAGTGACCTGTGAAGGGTGTGACTTCCTCTAAGCAACTTTCTTTATAACCCAAATTGCAGACTAATAATATGTTTAGCCTCTGGTTGTTATTTATACAATTAAGCTTGGATTAGAAGTATCCTATGTTCAGACAAGCAAGTGAGGCTTTTGGCACAAAGCGTAGACTCCGTACCCTCCAATGAATCTTTGAATAGAGAGCAGAGTGAGAGGCCTGAAGCCATCCTTAAGCTTCCTGAGCTGCGAACACCTGAGAGCCAGAGACCAACGCCTCAGTAGCCTATAAAAAAAGCCCTTAAAACCACCAAAAGCTATCCTGTGTTCTTGTGAAAATCATTTGTGAGTGTTTTTTCTGGGTAAGACATAGTCTGAATTGATCTGTTGTGTTGAGGCATGAGAAAAAAGAAAGTTGCTTTTTGTGTGGAACTAAACACACACAAAGTGCTTTTTCTCATTTTTATCTTGTAACACAGCCTGGGCTCCCAGATCCAGAAGCAGCTGCCTCCAGTTAAAGAGTCTATCATGATTGGCGGTGTCATGCTCATCTCTTTAGTACTGTAGGCTAAAAGTGCAGGGAAAACCAAACTCCGGACAGTGAACCTGGCCCATATATCTATGCAGACATGCCTCTGAACACTAAGGCGTTCACTCTTTTCCCCCCACCGGCAGCTTTGGGTTGCAACAGATCATGAGATTTCAAGACGACCTAAGAGAGAAAGCCAGGAAATGTATGTGCTTGTGGGAACCTGTGGGGCTGAGAGATGGATGGGCTTTCCATTTGCCAGCTCCACAGCCTGACAGGCCCTGCTGATTCCACGCCAGCAAAACATTCAGTTCAAAAACGGCATGACACATGGGCCATGAAGAGAGTTGGACCTGAGGTCATTGTTCACGGCTGCTTGTAGATTTCACGGTATCTCCTTACTGCTTTGGTCTGTTCCTCCACCTTTTTGTTTACTCAGCTGCTAGGAAGTTTGATCTTAATCCTGTGGCTCAGGCGAATCCAGTTCGGAGATCAAACCGAGTTGCGAAGCATCCCTGGCTCCCTTCACCTGAGAGCACATCGTGTAAACTCATCATCTATGCATTTCAAATCCTTAACTACTTGTCTCATATTCTGGACTAATTGTCTGCAATGAAGTGTCCCGCTTGGTCATTTATATGTGTTAGCTAACAGCCTCGCTGTTTGAATTTGACTGCGTGTTGCTCTGTGCATATTAAGGTCCAGCGGTGGTGGTAATTGACTTAGCTCATTAAGCCGGGCTTCGGCAGTACAAACCCAGCAAGCTGAAGTGTGGAGAATTACATTACCGGAGCAGTAGGACAGAACAGACACTGCCTCTTAGTACCTCACCACACCTAAAATCAATCTGACCCCATGCTGAAGTATCAATCACACACACTAACAAACAGTAGAAATCAAGCTACAGAGGCAGGTGAGGCTGAAGTTACTAAGAGAAGAAGAAACGAGAGCGAGAACGAAAGACTTGGAGACAGAGAAGGAACTTCAATCAGTGTTACACAAGCCCAGTTTTTGTTCCATACTGTAAGCTAAGAAGGGCCATGTCTCTTCTCTTTCTCCTACAGAATAAGAATTAATTGGTTCGCTGTGGTGCAAAGTTCTGGAACGTTAATTAAAGATATGCGCTCTTCCTCTTGAGGGTTTCTTCACAGGCACAGTGTGTGTGATGGATGAGCGCTGGAGAATTGTTGAAAGACTCTCAGTCATCTTCCTGTGTTCCTCTGCACTAGAGAGTGAGGTGGTTGTAGATGTGGCCTTTTTGAACATCCAAGTCAACAAACATCACAAGCTTAAAGATCTTCTCTGCATATTCCCACGCGTATAGTACTGCTGAGACATGGGTAGTCAGCTGCAGTGCTGAGGCACAGCAACACGAATGCAGCTCCATGGCCTTGTAGAAAATGTGCACTATAACAGATATGTGACTGATCATTCATTTCATGATCACACAATGGTTCAGTTTGTATCGATATTTGTATCAACATACAGTGCAAAAATTTATCTATAGGCAGCTAAATAATAATACAAAATTATGTTTGGTTAAATGCCACATTTTATTTGTTCCTCATTTTGAAAAAGTAGTTGAAATAAGGTCACCACCATGTATGCATCTCAAGGTGCTCTTCTACTGCTCAATCAACAGCAAGCACTGTTATGAAACTCACTGCACTGTTCTGAATACTATTCTGCACTCACACACCCACACAAACATCTCCATGTACACAGACTCATGTAGAGTCAAGTAAGGTTTCAGTTTATTTCCCTCGAGAGTGAACTGAACCATATACATTATTTTGAATACTACGGCTTAATATTATCTGTGCCGAAAAGAAATAACGTACTGTATGTGCTCATACATTCACACATACCTCTGTTACCTAATCATATGTAGTATCAAAGAAATGTTATATTTTTTTCTGTTAAGTGTGAAAAACTAAAGGAACAAATAATAATTCAAAAAATCAACGTGTTAACTTTGAGTTTAGTTTACGGTCTGGTACGATTACTAATGACTGTGTCTGGGGTGGTGGTGGCCTAGTGGGTAGGATACTTCCCTCTGGACCAAGAGGTCATAAGTTTGAAGCCTACCTTCAGTATACCACCGCTGTGTTCCTGTGCGAGACCCTTTAGTAAGATAACAGATGTAGCTTTGGGTAAAAGGGTCCGCTAAATGTCTGATGACATTATATTCACCTAAAATTTGCTAAATCTTCCTTAGTTTCAGCTGCTGTGTTTCCACACAAAAAGAACGCCCATTATGTTGGTCCCAATTTCAAATGGGATACAAGAAATTTTCATTACAGCATAAATGAATTTATTTGTATTATAATGTGTAATAGATATTTAAAAAAATTATCCATTACATATATAACTAACACATGCTGATTGACTCCTGTACTGTTAGTTGTTATTTCTTTATTAATCTATCAAAACTAAATCCTAAAACACTGATTGATATCACACTTTATTTGTTTAGTAGATGTTATATGCATGTTTAAAAGGGATCGGCATCTACAGAGCTGCAAATCTTATCTTGTTGCACTGCGCATTCCTGTGTATTGCAATGCTAAAGTTATTCTATAATAATATTGTTAATAAAATGTTTAACAATGTAACATTAGTAAGTCAATCTGTGTTAGATGTTCTAGCAAAACACCCGTATATTTAAGAGCTGAGGTCTGGCTGTTGTATACCTGAAGCTGTGGTCACAAGGCTGTTGTGTGAGTGTGTTTGCGTTTGGGTAGCTCAGAGGTACGGTGAGTTTCAGACAGGGACCCCCAAATGAGCAGTGAAGCAGGCCAGCAAGCTGCAGGCGTATGGTCCTCATGATCTCCAGCCAAGAGGTAGAGATCCTACAGGCTTCAGAGAAGAGCAGCATCTAGCGTACATGATTACCATGAGCCGAGTTGCTGCTTCGTGAACACATACCCACACACAAGTCCTTTGCTTTGGGGCATGAAAACAGCTTCTTCTCCTCAGTGCCTGATTCAGATGGCCAAAGAAAGCTGTTTCCTTCCTGAACGTGGTAGACAGCTTTCGAGTGGAGCATGGCAGGGCTGTTTTCCTCCAGCTGGCCTGCAGAAAATCAGAGGCAGCTGATTTATGTGCTTAATTTTTAACTACATGTTAGTCCAATTAGTCCTAAATTAGCATTCTTAAAAAAAAGGTCTGAAAGTCTAGTTCGGAACTAACGTTCACAAACAAAAAATGCTGTTAAAACACAAAGAAGTGATTTTCAGTACAATACTGAAAACACTACAACACATTTTTTGATGTCTTACCTTATTTTTTATTCATTTTATACAGTAATTTCAAAACGGGTCACCACTGTGTAACATTTCTATTCCTTTAACAACTTTATCTGTGCACTAAAGACACCAGCTGGTTTTTCACCAGTGGAATTTCCCCCTTCTTCCATTATGCAGCACTTCAGTATTCCTGAGCCAATGTCATGATATCCATTACAGACGCTTGGTGGTTTTTAAGACAGTCACGTCTGAGGGATAGGAGATCTAGCAGGTTTAGAAGTGGTTATTGGCCTTGCCTTCTATGCATCAATATGTTACTGAATTCCTTAAACCTTTTTAGCATGCGCCAGTGACAAAATTCATCCGAAGTCCTGGATTATTCTGTTGCCAAAATGGCCATTCCTGAAGCATTCTTGCTTTTGAAAGACCTTTCTTGGTGCCTCCTTGCATGCTATAACACAATGCCTCACCTGTTTAATGTGATCTGTGTCATCACCTTGTTATTTCAACTCGTCATTTTGTTATTATACCCAATTTGTCCCTGTTTCAATGCGTTGCGGGAGTCAATTTCTGAAAAAGCATTTTAATTTCCTCACTAAATGTGTAAATAGTAACAAAAAAAAATTGTTCTTTTGACAAACTTGATGTGGTTCATTTTAATTTAAGCATGCTGTTTATTGGGGTATGTACTATTTTTAGCTTTGTAAATCCAGTGAGAACCAATACTGGAATCTACTGGAGTTTAGGTAAGCAAGGTAAAATATGTGTGTGTTCAGATTATTCCTTCAAAATGAACCATCTAACAAGCCAGAAAGTCCAATAATTTTCCTCTCGAGAAGTTGGCGGTTTCCTTGCGGCTAGCCTTGGATTGTCCTTGCAAGTGTCTTTTTAAAGTGCAGAAGTGTGTGTGTGTGTGTGTGTGTGTGTGTGTGTGTGTGTGTGTGTGACTGTGCGGACAGTCTTGTATTTGATGCAGCCCTGTTCTGAGAAGGTGATGGATCTTCTTGTGTGTAGACATCGCAGTCCACCTGCTCTTTAGACTGTGAAATAGAGAAGCTGGAAAACGAGGCTTATCTCCCCACAGGGATCTCCTCCACCTGGCCAGCACCACACATTGCCTGGCTCATTTCATCTCCCCTCCTCATGTCTCCAGCCTCACTCTTCAACTTGGCCGTAGCTGACCACAGGCCCAGATTAGCCCAGACTCTGCCTCACATTTCGACTCAGTGCTTCCTTCTGCTTCTCCTGCCTGAACATTAATCTGCAGTCAGGACGAAGCAATGTGCCGCGCGCTTGACAGTGAAGGTCAGGGGTCATCTTGTTTTATGAGCGACATGCCATTATGAACAGGAATACATGAAGCTGAAGCAAACTAGGAGTTCTGCCTCAGGCTCTTTCTGTCAGCTTCCATCTATATGCACTGTGTGGTGCCAAGAAAAAGTTTGTGCACACCTGACCTTCTTTTGACTTATTCAGAGTTATGACTGATTCATTGTCACCTTTCAGTTAAAGAAGAAAAAAACACCTTCATGTTCGGCAAAGTATGTCAAGGCAGGTTTGGCAGCAAATTGTTTTTTTTTTATATCTTTGACCCTAAAAGTTGTTAAAATAACTGAAATATTTGATCACGGCATCATATCAGATAAAACATATGTGTGGCTGGTACTTATTTTATCAGTTTTGGCAAAAATAATATGTGAAAATGGAAACACTTTCTGATCAACATGGTAAATTTGGCCATTTCAAAGCATTTTGAATAGCAAAATTGTCCACAGACTCTTGATGGACTGTGAATGCCTCTCGCTTTCCATCTCGGTATGTCTGTGTTTGAGAAGCACTCATAGTATACATTGTAGCTTTTTATCACATCTCTCTCAGCAAACAGTCTGGAACTCCTCAACACAGAGACTACAGGCCACGTTTCAGAGGTGCAGGTTGAGGAAGTTCAGCCACAGAACTCTAAACAAAGACATAATGAAATGTTTTGTAATGTGTTGCGTCTCCAGAAAAGGCCATTTTCTCTCAGTGAAAAGGTTAGTGTTGTTACAGTCAGTGCCTGATTACTGAGTGCTAGTTGAGTTTGTCCTCATCAAGGTCTGGCTCGGTGCTCCCAAGCAGGGGCGGGAGGCATTGCATTTTGTCTTTACAGAGATGGGAGAGGAATAAAATGGCTCTGATTTCACAGTTTGATCTGTTTTGAATTACAGTGCCATGTCATACGAGAGAAGATGCTGAACAATTGAAATCAGTCATTGCTTGTGGGGGTCGGGGGTGGGGTGGGGGGGGTCTCGTGCTCACACAGCTGCTCCAGAGGACACAGCTCGCCGAGATTTTTGTTTACGTACTTGTGAGCAGAATGGTTAACTTAGTTCAAGGAGTGTACCGATGAGATTTACTGGTACTATTCTGAAGTGCTTTTTCTCACTCACACTTTCTCTTTAACTCTCTCTGTTCCTTTCTTTTTCTTCCACTTTTCTTCCTTTCTTTGCCCTGTCTGCCACTCTCTGGCATTCTTTTACTCTTTTCTATCCCTCCTTTATCCTTTATCCCTCTCTCTTACTCTTATTCTACCACTGCTCTCTCTGTCTCTCTCTCTATTCTTGTACTCTTTACTGCAGTATGCGCTGGACCTCTGGACCTTGGCTCGTATGTGAGTCTTATGGTCATTCTAATTGATGGGTGCTCTGTTTGTTATAATGGCTTTACCAGTTATGTACCCTTCCTTTGAGTTTTGCCTCAAATCAGATACGTCAAACCACACATTAAGCTAACTTTTTCAGCTTTCACTCCTGTGGACTAAAATCAAAATGTGTCCTAGTGTACATGATCATGTGTTTCTGTATTGTCACGTTGACAGAATTAAGTCATAAGCCATCATGAAAATCATGAATGCCAAAGCATTTAAACGAATAGATGGCTTTACTCATTTCGCTGATAATTTAGCAATTCCTGCTGTTCAAGGATTTTTTTTCCTCATATACATACATTCAGCAGAGTTAATGAAAAACACTGGACTGCCTCTTTGAAGCCTTTCAGGTAAACTGTTCAATAAATTTCAAATGAAATTGAGTATGCAAGTGTTCTGTGGCAGAGAGAACAATTTGCACTATTGCTAAGCTACAACCTGATCTCCCCTTGTCAATTACCTGCAAACTTCACAGCTGGGAAACTGACCCGCAGTTCAGTAATAGTGCCAACCCAGGCCTCATTCAACACCATTAACATTTAATGTAATGTAAACTATACAGTGTGACACCATATGCTTTGTATTTGGCAAACACTCGGCACTGGTTGCTAAGATACCAGCATGTTTGAAACAGCATACTAATGAGTCTTGTCAGTAGAGTCTTGAAACTGTCACTTTTGATAATTTGCCATAAACAGGTGGATGTGGATGTCCCTCTATTTTGAAGACAGCCCATCATATTTCATCCACTTTCACTTCATGTGCAATGATGTGCATTTGGTGTCTTCCTCTCATTCACATGTGATGGAAGAGCTATTAAACATCACGTGCGCTGCACACTCATCTGAGGGAGAGCAGCACCGCTCTAATGAGGTCAGACAGAATGAAACTCTGGGGGGAGGGAACCCAGCAGCCACTGGGAGAGTTTACAGTGCCCTGGCTGTACATGGTAGTCCGGAGTGTTAATGAGACCGTTTGGGGCCTCACAGAGGAGCACTGAGCTGCACGGTCTCTTGTGAGGTGTAGTTGTGCAGCGTTTGTTTAATGAATGCCAGGAACACAGGACATGACTCCCGTGACACTTTGTCGGCCTCTGCTGTAATATGCGGGGTGAATTTGAGTTAGAGAGTAATATATAAATATCAGTTTATTATCTATATTTTTGAAAGCTCAGTTTGAAGTCTTGAATAGCATTTATGAGTACTGGAGAAAACTAACGTATTTTGGTGTCATAGACAACATATTCAGCGTGTGAATGGCTAGACTTTCCTCCCACCTTATCTAACAACTGAAAAGTACACATTGCCATCTAGTGTGTCACAGTAGCAAATTTCTGCTGCTAGTACCGAAGTAAGTAACAGCAATGGCTTTAGACATCAATGACTTTGAACAAAAAAGATGTCATCCACTTTTTGGCAAACATCAAAATATTGCATCAAAATCACTCAAGTGATATGAAGTCCATTACAATGTAAAGCACATTTCTTTCTTGGAAAATGCCACCTTCTTTGAGGCCCGGCTTGATTTTACATTCTGTTTGCTCTTTCTCTCCTAGGATCATTGGTTTTGGCGGGTGAGGGACAATGCAGTGATGCCCGGATATCCCATGCTCATCAATGTGTTCTGGAGGGGTCTGCCGCCCAAGATAGATGCCGTCTATGAGAACAGCGAGGGCAAGTTTGTCTTCTTTAAAGGTGAGAACAGCCACTGCTCAGACAAGTTTAAAGGAATACTCATTGTATCGTGTTGATGTGTGGGTTGAAAACAGTAATCTGCCTAACAGTGGTTGGAAGACAGAAGCATTATGATGAACTGTAACCTTATTTCCATTGAAACAAGTGCTGCCGAAACTGCAGTGCCTGGCAGGAGCAGAATTAAAGCAAAGGGGCTTATCTATAACAGTGTATGAATGACTGTAACTGAAGCAATTTGGCTCTAAATCTGTGACGGTAAAATCTCTCATTTGGGTTGTGTGTGTGCATGCGTGCCTATGTGTTTGTCCGTGCGTGTGTGTGTGTGTACACGATTTCATGGCACAAAAATACTCCACATATCTTTTACTGTCTTATTTCCCCTGCCGAGTGTGCATGTCTTTAATCTTTGTTTACCGTGTGCTTGCATCTCAGCTTTAAAAACATTAAGCAGGTGAATCCACTCTTTGTGTACTTGCGAAAGGAAACACTAAATGAAACGCCTAACATTACTCTTCTACCATAGTGAATAAAACATATCACAAGTTTATTATTGGCTTCCCTGCTTCCCTTCTCTAATTTTGTGCACTGCACCACATGTCCTTTTTAAACGTACCTGCGCAAACCTACCAGGACTCCAACTACTCGACATATCTTTCAGCATTTCCTGTTTTTCCCCACAGAGTGTGCAGGCCTTCAAATCAGAGCGTTTACTGTGCGCTCGTCCTTGATCTGTGCTTTAAAAACATTAAGCAGGTGAATCCATTCGTCTGGTAGTTGCAAAAACGGAACCGTAGATACACCTTTCATTATTCATCTGCTGTAGAGACTATCAGACATGAATATATAGTGCTCTTCCGTTATTCATGCAGTCCAGAGAGAAATCAAGAGAGAGAGAGAGGCCAAGACAGACTGAAAAGAAGCACAGAGAGACAGAAGGACAAAAGACACAATAAGGTACTAGGAAACAGGGTCTGTTGAGATAATGATTACAAATAATGCACACCCAAACACACACACACACACACACTTTTTTTTTTCACAGTTCAGTTCCTCGAAAAGCAGACTAATAGTCCCTAGCGTTCTGAGAGCTCAGAGAATCCTTTTGCTTTTTCTGTCTTCCATCGTGATATTTTTTATTTATTTATTTTCTGCCCACATACTCCAATTTATCGCAGTCCCCTGCCAGTGGCAAGCTGGAAGCAGCTCCAATATCAGTCAGTGGGGGATGTGTCTGGGGAGTGAGGGGTAGAGGAGTAGAGCCAGGCAGAACGATCTCATTTGGTTTGCGATTTGCCATTACTGCTGATGAGTTTCTCTTAATGAGCTTCTTTCATCTCGAGAGCAGGAGTCTCAGGCATCCTGTCATCCACTCACTGTGTGTTTTTACAGCTGCGTTCTACACACACTTACACACGAATGCGCACATGCCCAAACGCCCAAACTGACGAATAATGAGACCTTCATTTGAATGCACAAATATGCACAGCT
>JBBMFX010000007.1:11169001-11182819 GCA_037832545.1 Rhabdalestes septentrionalis | reverse complement strand
GCTCCTACACTGCACGCGTAGCTGTGTCGTTTTGATCTCAGCTTCCAGATGAGCATAAATGATCCCCCAAAAGTTAGAGGCAGACTCTTCTCTCCTCTGTCACCTCAACACCAAAGACTCGCCTTTTTCAGCAGCGCAGTCAGAATAATTTCTTAATAACAAGCATCGGGACTTAAGCTTTTTTTCCTCCTCCGTAGTTTTTCGGGAGTCATTTGCATGCTCATTCATACATCTTTCAAATATGAAAACAGTTGCAATCATGCACTTGTGTGAATTGGTTTTGTAAGGAAGCAACAGGGCATGGGTGCCCAAGGCTCACTGCTGTGTGTGAGGAGCAAAGAGTAGCCTGTATGGTCTTATAGTGTATTGTAGGCCTCTTAAATACACTTCAGAAAAAGCATAGTCAGCAAATATACATTGTCAAAATGTTCTATTTTATTGATGCTCCTACCCAGAGAGGCATGACATGGAACCACACTAGTTTGTTGTTTGAAGCGAAAGGATGTTACCCACTACACTACATCAACCAAAAGAAGTGTACTCTAAAAGAAATGATTGTTTATACTTTGGGGGAAAATGTAATTTGACCAGAAACACCCAAACATTTGCATTTGACACAACTGAACCCAATTCTACACCTGACCCTAATGCTGACCTGTCCCAACAAATCTGTGTGTGTAACCTAATTTGGTTCTGTTTGTGCACTCTGTGTGTATGTTGCTGTATGTGTGGTCCATGTGGAAGTGGAGGAAAGAGGTTGACTTAGGCACTTTGCCCAGATTGTATTAAGAGCACTGAATTTATTGTGAAATTCATTGTTATGGGTTTGTAACTAGCAAGAGACTAGAAGCTCACAGTGGGAGACTTTTGAAAGGATTCGGAGTAAGAGCTAAATCACACTGGATATAAAACAACACATGATTCTTTGACACAAAGTACGATTTGCAAAGTAGAATTGTGACCCATTGTTTCTTGAATACTGTATTGACATAGACATACACACACACACACACACACACTGCTTCAGAGGCCCCCAGCCCGACTGACCTGTCTGGCCTCTGTCTGGCTGCCAGGGTTTCTTGGCAAAGCAAACCTGACCCTGCCAAGTGGGGCATGAGAAAGACCCAGGTAAAATGACAGGCATTTCCTGTCTCTGGGGAAATGGGGATAGACCCCATCCTCCTCTGTCCTCTGTCCACTCCTCTAACCAATTTTTTAGCCCTTACAATATAATCTCCACTCATACATGCTGCTTCCTCACACCCGAAGGTCACCAATGTCGCATGTAATTTAACAGCAAGAGGGGGGTTTCTAAAGTATTTTTGGTCAGTAACTTTCACGCTTTTACAATAATAAAGGTGTCTGCTAAGGGAACACCTCTCCAGCAAGCCTTTCATGACATTTAAAAGGGGACATTTTTATGGGTTAGAACCCAAGGGCTCTGTCAGACTAGGTGGCTGGTGCCCCTTTTGGCATAATTAAAAGCAAACAGGGCAGTGTGAGGTGTGAAATTGAATGTTTGTTCTATTGAAACGTTTATCACAAAATAATGTAAATATAAGAGATTTCATATCAAAATGACAGTTCCTGGACAGGATGTCAGCAGTTTGAGGGAAGTTATGCTTCGCTGCCCCTCCTGACCATAAAAGAAAATCATGGATTTTCCTATAATGGCATAACAAAATATGCCATTATAGTGAACAATGATTGGAAAGCAATGTATGAGTGTGAGAGAGGAACAGCTCAGGGAATTGTTTAACTGTAAATCAGAAGAAGCAGCAGACAGTTGATAGCAAACGTTTAATGGGATATGAATGCAGTAAGTTGTGCTGAATTGCATGCACATATTTTGCCAAGCAGATTTACTTGCAAGATTGCATACAGTGCTAGCAGTTGGATGAATGTTCCCCTGAGGCTGTGCCTTTGACTTCTGCAGGGAAGCAGTTCTGGGTGTTCAAGGACACCATGCTCCAACCTGGCTACCCAAAGGACATTTCCATGTTTGGCAACGGCATGCCAGCACAAAGTATTGAGACTGCCGTCTGGTGGGAGGATGTAGCCAAGACCTACTTCTTCAAAGGGGACAGGTCTGTATGTCCTTATGTTTACATTGTGTTTTTGCAACGTTTCCTTTTACTTGTACATGTGTAATGACAATAAAGTTGGATCTAATCTAATGTAAAAAAATATCTTTATTGTCCTTTTTATATTGTTTTTTTTAGTGTATTGGTTTACTTCAATAGTATTTTGTAAGATCTACACTATATTTTACCTTTTACAATAGATCTAAACTGCAGAGTTTGGAGTACATTCTTGAGAATACCAGTGCTCTATTTCTGGAAGCCTTGTCTGTGAAGGGCAGTCTTCAGTTTATTTCAATACTTCTCAGTTGTTAATGCTATAGCACCTGTGCAGCCAAAAATTATTTCAAGTGAAACCTCACAGCGGTTGCGAAACAGAAGATATCATACAGAAAGGCTGAGCGTAAGCTGAGAAAAAACGAGTCTCAGACTAATTATAGCATTTTCAAAGAGAGGCTCCATATTAAACTCCAAGTTAAACAGAGCCAGACAATATAATTTCTCTAACATCATTAATAGGAACATTAACGACTCCTGGGTTGTGAATTTAAATGGCAGCTTTGAAAAGTTTCAGTCAGTCTGAAATACCTCTCATGAGGATATTAAAGGAAATTTGTCAAATACAGAATAAAATATCCATCTTGGTGCTGCTAGATACCAGCGTGTCCACTGCCAAAATAAAATACTGCTAGACAAATTGGAAAACTGGATAGGGCTCTCATGAATGGTTTTCAGGTAGTTTAGGACATACTTAGAAAGCAGGGGTTATTTAATCTCTAACGACGCTTTAATTCTGAGTAAACCGCCATGCCATACGGAGCCCCACAAGGATCCACTCTTGAGCCAATTTTTTCAGGCATACAAGGAGGCGTATCCTAGCCATGTTGACGAAAATCAAGCATATCTAGGTCTTTCATCAAATCAGTTCTATAGATTCATTGGTGAACAAGATCTCTCAGTTTGAGAACAGAGAAGCAAAGTTTGCAACAGAATGCTTATCCAGAACCCATCACAGACACAGGCTGAAATACTTGGTGTAATCATGAATGGGGATCTAAAAGTTCTCTTAGATTTCCAGGAGCTGGTCAGCTTATGGTGCCCCGATCTGAAACTAACCTGTTCTACCTTTTAATTGTGTTGCTTACTATTGGGTTATTTTACTTTTCTACTCTGTTTTCATGCTTCTTTCTGAAAATCACATTGAATGATAATGCTGTGTTCAAGAAAACCTTTTTATTATTTTAATCCAGATAATGTTGCACAGTTCAGCATGAAATTTAAGTGCAACATTTTATATTGTGTAAATAAAATTAGAAAATGCAAAGTTTTGATATGACTGTGAAATCATATGTTCTAAATAAATATACAGTCAGTTGTGCTGAGTTTGGGTGCATTATTTGTGTCCATGCAGGTATTGGAGGTACAACGAGGATATGCGGACCATGGATCCTGGCTACCCAAAGTCCATCACAGTGTGGAAGGGTGTACCACCTTCTCCTCAGGGTGCCTTTGTGGACAAAGCCAATGGTAAAATCTGTTCATTTATCTATTTACTACTGCAAATATTTCCATATAGTGTCTCCAAAAGAATTCAATCATTTCTGCTTAGCTTTTGCACGGTGCTCAGCTGATCTCCTAGTTTCATGCTGTCCAACTTGTCAGTCAGCTTTCAGACCTCTCCTCATAGGCTGTTACAGAAACATGGTGCCCATTTCATTGGCTAAGGGATTTCATTCAGTTTGGCATCTCCTCATCTCTTACTGCCAGATCCACACATGGGCTCTGGCACTCATCAAAGTGTGAAGGGTGGATCAATATTCCAGGGAATTCAAATGGCTATCCAGCTTTCATTTGGCCACTGTGCCTGCACATCACCAGGATGCCTCGATGCACAGAAAATTGACCCTAATTATTCGCTATTATTGCTACCCCATATAGGAATAATAGTGTTATGAGCTGTTCTCATCAGCCATAGCAGTGATGTGGGAGTTCAGGAGTGTGGTTTCTCACACAAGCAGTTGAGAGATACAGAATATTTGGATATATTCAGGACAGATCAAATGTGGGCAACATCACTATCACCACTGTGATTTTAAAGCACATCCAGTTGCTTGAAAACAGTGGAAGACTCATGATTTCTCAATTCAGAAATGCGTGTACTTGGCCTCATTAGCAAAATGCAATAATTCTACATGTAAAACAGTTGCATACTGTAGTGGATTTCATAGGGTTTTTTTCTTCCCATCCTCTGCTTGATCTGGAAAAAAATATGACATTAATGAAAATAATGTGTTTAATTAAGTAAGAATGTTCAGTTAAAGTAATGTAAATACAAGTTGTTTTGTGTCCCAACTGTATTTGTTTTTTGCTGCAAAGATAAAACACTGGCTGGACATTATCTGTTTGCTAGGGGCTTTAGTAAACATTGAATCTAATTTTGAAGCTGATGAAGAATTTATCCAAGTGTACTTGTAATAAATGCATTTTTTTTATTGTAATATGATTCTTTTTTAAACCGGTTTCATTTTTTAAAGCTATTTCAGCTAAGTAAATGAGTGTTAAATTCATAATACCTCATACAGACCTATTGTGTACTCTGATGTCGTTCAGACGCTGAGTGTCATTTTACAGTAAATGCAGGGCCTACTGTGTTCACAGACTCCTCCACCGTTACTCGCTCTGCACCTGAATCTCATTCATGGTCGACCTGAGAGCCAAAGCACACTTTCCCAGGATGAATCTTTCTGGACTTTCTCCCACCATAAACTACTCCACTGCTCCAGTGATTTAGAACCCACCTCACACACTCCAGTGCCACCTCAAAGTGAAGGACTCCTGCGTTTTCGGCTTCTCAGTTGAACGAGTGCGTCCTTCTGTGCTCCTTCGCTTTCCTTGGAGAACATGCATGAATAATGCAGACGGAAAGAAAGGAAGAATTCAGCCAGATTGTCCTGCTGAGGATGTCACCAGTTTACATTTGATTTATCCACCAGGGAGCTGGAGAAGTGCTCTCGTTTCTCCACAGTCAACAATGCAGGGAATGTAGGCCAGTGGGGTAAAGCTATCCAGACAGCAGAGCGGAAACCAAAATGTTTGTCGCACTGTTTGCAAATATGTCTCAAACTAAATTGCTGTGCTTACTAAATCATTCATCAAGAATGCCTTTGGAGATGGCGTGGTCTAAATATAATGTGTCTGCGTGTTTTGCAGGTTTCACATACTTCTACAAAGATAAAGAATACTGGAAATTCAACAACCAGAGACTGCGGGTGGAGCCGGGCTACCCTCGCTCCATCCTGAAGGACTTCATGGGCTGTGACCTGATGCCCATTGACCCTGACCGTCTCCCCACCGAGGACGTGGACATTGTCATCAAGCTGGACAACGAGGCCAGCACGGTCAAAGCCATCGCTATCGTCATCCCCTGCATCCTGGCTCTGTGTCTGCTGGTGCTGGTCTACACTGTCTTTCAGTTCAAGAGGAAGGGCACGCCACGCCACATACTGTACTGCAAACGCTCCATGCAGGAGTGGGTGTGAGTCCGAGCCCTGCCCCTTTTACTCCCAACCCCCTCGGCAGATGCCGCGGTGGTACAGCCCACCTTAAAACCTGCGGACTTGCGGCCCTGACCTCACTCTGTCTCACTCCGGCTCTGTGGGGAGCAGAGAGGGCCTTTGCCTAGATCTCCCCCCTCCAGGAGAGGAAGGGTGCATTATTTCTTACTCCCAGCCCCTCTTCCATTGGCTCAGTGCGCCCACTCTAAGACTAGGGAGGGTTCCTGACCAGACACCTCCCATGGTGTACTGCGTCAAATCAGGTCTTAACTGTTCTAAGTGGAAAAAAGCTGATTGCTATATCTTTAGGTTTTACTCCCAGCTGCACGCTCGAACGAGAGAATAAATGAAACAAGCCCATCTTAAAGTTGCTGGAATTCAACGTGTTAACATCTTAAAAGTTTACCGTTCTTTTTTCTAATTTTTTTTTTTGCCTTTTCGTTTGACTTTCAATCCATAACTTATTTTTTTGAATCGAGGTATTTACAGTTCCCTTTAAGCAGTCCTGAAAAAGACAGCCCAGACCAAATAAAGACTTCTTTCTCTCCAAAGAGGATTTTTTTTGTTTTATATATATTATATATTTTTTTGTTATCACTTTCTTTTCTTTCTTTTTTTTTTCTCCTCCCTGCTCTTAATCCTCTGTAGTGATAAGAAGTGGGGAACTCTTGACTGTTGTGGCAGTCTGTCTCAGACACAGGGGCCAAAATATTCCGCAATATTTTTAACAGCCTTAATTATAGATTGTGTTCATCTTGTTTGCGCTTCTTGTATTTATACATTTGTTTTTCCAGTTTTGCAGTTTTGTTTGTTTGTTGGAAAGCCAGTAGGTGGCACCTGTTGCTTTGTCCTACCTGTGATTGACAGGCCATGGTTAACCTAGTTGGCTAGAAGCCTCTGCACAGGTCTGCCAAGCTACTGTAGCATGGGTGAGCAGTCAGTCTGCACTTAAAGTCAAATATATCAGTGGGAGCAGAGAGAAAAGGTTGAAGCCACTACATGAGCTAATGTGTTACTGCGGTCACCGAATGCGTTTTAGCGGTCTTATCAGTAGAAATACGACGTCAAAAGAAGTGCTTTAGTGCTTTAGAACATCACTCACTTATTCGTTCATGTTTACCTGCCCTGCAACCCAGCCAGGAACCTTGGTGCTCCTGTCCGAAAGGAACTCTGCTGGCTCGCTGTCAGCACAGTGTGTCATCTTTTCTGAACTGCCTTGTTTTAGGGGGGAGGGAGGTTTTAAAATTCCCAGAGCCTTGGCACACGCTGCATAGGGGCTTTAAACCAGGACCCATGAGAGCAAAATCTCAGGACAGTGCTTGTGTACAAGGGCGTACGAGCATTCATGTCTGCGTTCGTGTCCTCTAACCGACAGCGGGGGGGGTGAAGAAATGGAAAAAAAAAGAGAAAAAAAGTTGTCAAGATAGGTTTTGAAAAAAAATGTCTAGATGGAAACAGAACTCTTAAATACACCTTGCGGCATGCAACTTGAACTGGGGGCTCTGCCTATTGCATTAGAAGGACTTGATTTTCAAACTCTTGAACATACAGTACCTTG
The DNA here is from genome assembly GCA_037832545.1 of Rhabdalestes septentrionalis. Classification (NCBI taxonomy): domain Eukaryota; kingdom Metazoa; phylum Chordata; class Actinopteri; order Characiformes; family Alestidae; genus Rhabdalestes; species Rhabdalestes septentrionalis. The sequence continues at coordinate 11,175,626 of JBBMFX010000007.1, read as the reverse complement.
CTTGCATTATTTTTTTACGTTTTCTTTTTTTCTGGTACAAAACAGAAAAAAAAAAATATCTTAACCTCAAGGTACAAGTGGTACTCAAGTGAGCTGAACTATCGTTAAGCATTCTTTTCCTGGCCAATACTGATCACAAAAGGTATTTTGATTTTTTTAAATATTATTATTATTCATTCTAGTTGTCAGATGAACATATGTCATTGCTGTTTGGCAAGCATTGTTTTAATGTGTGTCTGTCATGTTATTTTATTTGATTTTTTTTACAAATTAAACATCTCCAGCTACATGTAAGACTACAAGTGGGACGATGGATCAGTCCTGACAGAAATAATAAACTGATTAGTATGAAATACACGTCTTTATGCTTTCTGCATAACATTTAACCCTTTTTTAACAGAGCAAAATGTCTTTCTTAAGACTTACTTTGCTTTTTGGTTCTTGCTCAGAATACTTGGTTGGTTCTTTCTATTTCCTCTCTCCTTTTCCCGCTCACTCTTACTCTTTGTGTGTGTGCACGCATATGCATGAGTACAGCTCAGTATTTCCCAGAATCTCAGTAGGCAAAAAAAATCCGTTTCGGAGAAAACTGCCATCATATTTATGTGGGAAATGCCAGGACCAAAAGCTCAACGTCTTAATTGTCTCATGCAGTTATATTTGAAAATCTGATAAGAATCGGAGCTTCAAAAATGTAAACAGAGACAGACATACAGAGGATATTTCAGTTTAATTCCTAAAAATAAGTACTTCTGTGTGCTTTTACAGTGGCACTGATTTCAGTCTATATTTATACTGGCTACAGTGGCTGTGGTAATAGATGGTAAATGAACTAATGGTTTTTCTATTTGAGGGCTAAGAAGGTTTTAGTCTTAGACCTATTAACATATTACTGTGTTTCCCTCTCATGAGACCAGCAGGGTTAATATGCTTTTAGAGGCAAGCTGGGCTTATTTCTGGTTTGTGAGAGGAAAGAAGAATTGGTGCTAATTTCACCTACACTGGCAAAGCAATCCTATGGTGCTGTTTTTGTCTTTAATCCAGTATGGATTTACACTTGAGTGATGGCCTGAGCAGGAATAATGCACTCTCAATTAACACTAATCCTCACTGTGTATTGCTCCAACGTCTAATGGCTTACAGTTAGCAAATATTTTTACTCAAGTTTTAAGGGGACGTTTATCTTGAACATGCTCTGAGCATGGAGGCAGAAATGGTCAGACTCCACCTTACTGGAGATCAGACTACACCTTTTGTTCTGTCAAAAATATCATCCATTTCCAGATTTATTTTTCCAAGCCAACCCTTGTTTTGTTCTTCATGTTCATTCTCATGTTCATTCTCATGTTCATTATCTATGGTTGTGTTAATGTGCATCTTACCTTTTACATACCTGACTGTTATGGAAATGGAGGGGACAATTGAAGAAAAAAAGGCTTTTTTTAACCATTTCATAGTCTTAGCATCACAGTTTCTTTGTGCTATCCTTTCAGGATCCATTTTGTTGATCAATAAACACATTTCGACGTATTTTTCTTGAACCTTTGTGTTGTGTTCACATGTATGTACCATTTTTTTCATGTCATCTGTTTTCCCCATTTTTTCCCTCTTGTAGCGTTTATCTTATGGACAATTCACTCAAGCCTGGGAACCTTCCAGCTTTCCAGCCAGTGTTGTTCCCTCACACTGCACTGCACATAAATATACAGCTCAACACCCGGTAATGAATTTTGCACTCAGTTTTCTTTATTCCCCATGGTCAAGTCCACAGTCTCCAGTGTTTGTGCTTGAATATGTTAAATGCAGGTACTATTCAGTACAACAGGGTAGATTACACCCATAAAGAAGCAGAGGGAAGTAAAGAAGCAGAGGCTTGGTGGACTGAGTCTAACTGCAGGGGGAAATTAGCTCCATTAATCACTGTATTGATTCCAGTGTGGAGCTTGCTCCTGTCACACACCCCACTGTGCCTTACTTACTGTCCTCATGACTGAGCTTACATCCACTCAGCAGTCTCCCTCATCACAATGTACATCTACAGGTCCTGTTTGTGAAGACTCGATACACATGGAAATGTGATGTGCCATTTTGATGACTTGGCGCTCCCTGTGATTCACTTATTGCAGATTAAATTGTGTTTATGCTCAATGTCCTGCTCATGCCAGTGATCAATAACTGAAAGGAATGATAAGACCATTTTCTCGGACATCAATTATGATCAGGCTTGACAATGTAGCCTTGTGTTTGGTAATAGAAAAATAAGATACTGCTGTCTAGGAAAAGCCCCCAATGTTTTAAATGGCATATATCATGGGGAAAAGTTTGTTTTAAATCAAAACATTAGTTTCAAAATTTCACTCCTCAGTTAAAATGTCCATAATAAAAACTAAGGTGCAAAACAGTGCATGATGTCAGAAAAAACTATGTATTAACAAATATCTGTCTATTCGTTTTCATAAAAAGTGTGAAGCAATTATCAGAAATGACATACATCAGTATTTATGCACAGTAACAAAAACAGCTTATTTACTAAAAAGGTAGGACATTTTTATTTTAAATGTTACTTAAACCATCAATTTTCAGTGGACATCTGAGTACAAAAGTAAAATATAAAGATGTACAATGTGGCTCCTTTAATGCAGTTATCTATTCAAAATGCAGTTACGTTTCATAGAAATCCCATAAATGAAACTGATACGACTTTCCATCTTCTTTCAGCGCTCTTTTCTGTTTTTCTGCTAATTTTAAAAGCACCATACCACAACATCAGTTCCTTCTTATTCATCCCTTCTTCCATTATGGTTCTTCAGCCTTTGAGCGAAGGCTCAGGTCCTCTAATATAAAGAGTAGCACCCAGAACCCCCACAATTTCTCTAGAGTTCCCTGTACACATTCACACTGTTCCACTATCACTAAACACCACACCGTAAAGTAATTCATTCATTCTACAGCCAAAGCCTGAAAGAATGGAGTGCCCTAACAAAAATCAGTGCACACATTAAATCAGTCTACTAATCTGTGGGTTTTGACCATGGCTTCAATATTTGACATATATGAAATGAAATGTTGTAGAAAGTCGGAGAATTTGGACTGGATTTCTAAGCATCTTCAACATAAGCTCTAAGGCCCAACTCCCTTTACTGAACAATGACTGGGCTGAGAGAAGGCTGAAGAATGGCTGGACGTCTCACAGAAAATGAAAGGTAATGATAGACATTATAGGACATTTGGTCACCTAAAGTACATTATATTGGGCAGATATTTAAAGAAGCAATTTTTTTGGTAAATGGGACAATTATGGGGCAAAAACAACATACATCTGCACAGAATGAAAGAACTGTGGCAAAGTTCTTCTGAAAATCTGTTTCAGACTAGCGAGGACAACTGATGGTTTCAGACTTTTCTTCTGGTCTAAGGTAAGTCGTTGCTGGAGAGCACAGCTTGCGAGTCGCTTAATGGATTTTTTCCTCAAACTTCTGCTTTATACATCACATTCCATCCTTTCTTTTCCCCTGGGTAATTAAATCATTTCTGCTTAATTAAAGCCGCAACGGAAGAAGAGGCACTGAGGACATAAGTGTGGCACTCAGAGTGGCACATGGAAAGAAGATTAATAAGAACAGCATTGGAGATCAACTGCTGAATCTTCAGGGCTCCTTTTAGACAGAAAAACAAGTCCTGAATATAGAAGTCAGAGATCATAGTGCTCATAGCTCTTTTGTCTCTTGGGGGCTGAATCTTTAATTATAGGTCTGATCTAAGCATGTGAGACCTAATACAACTGCTGTCAGTCATATTTTGCAAGACTGCAAACTAGAGTAAAAAAAAAATCACAATTATGAATTAAACCGGTGCAAGAATTCCTAAATTTCCACAATACCAAAGTTAGAAAAGTAACATTTAAAATTTCTAAATGTAGATTATTATAAGTAATTATATATTTTACACCGAACTCACTGATGCCAGAATGGTTAAATTCACTCACAAAATACAAATAAGTCATTTTATATTGTAGCATATTGTGTTTCCTTTTGTCTGTGTCAGATATTTAAGCTGTTTCAGTAGTACTATTTGACAAAGATCCACAATTTCTTCTTTTGTGCTTTTTGCAAAAAAAATAGAAAGGAACTAACAGCCCTCAAATCAGCATTTCCCTTTGTTTGTGACTGAGTGGAATCAGACTGCTGAATGTGTTCTAATTTATCACCAGAGGGCCATTTGGAAAGAGCTTTTGGAAAAAATACTTCTGAAGCCAAAGCACACAGTTAATGAGCGCCATTTACAACTAACCGTCTAAAAACATTAAAGCTACAGTTGCATTTTACCCTTAATGTTGAATGTAAAAAGTTTCCTGTTATTAAGTGTGTTTGCCAAAGCCCATTCTTTCCAAAAACCTGTTGTCTTGTGTTCATTTATGCAAATATGCTCTATTGAAAGAAAGCTGATGCACATCCTTTTCCACCTATTTCACATCATTTCAAGTTAGTACAACCAAAGTTGCTGTGGAGCTCCTTCTCACACCTTCATTTCTTTCTTCTATTTATTGATTTTATCACTTACATTTCCTCCCACAAACATACAGCCTTCATATCCTCCAGTGCTTTCTATTTTCCTATTGTTTGTAGACTAACACCACCAGCATAGAATGGGTGTTCTTATATAACACAAATTAGTTTTCCTAATCTTTCATAATTTTTCATCCCTGCATATTCCCATAAAAACAACAGATCTGAATCTAATCCTGAAGCCAGACCCCGCAATTTTGGTTGTAAGATTCTGCTGTTGACCCAAATCACATTTCTCTGTAACCTCATATAAATTCCCCAGCTTCTCTATTTAATAAGGTTGTGTGTTACAACCAATACATTGTAAAGATTGGATTGGTGAATCTAACCTCTTGATTGTAGGCATTTTATTTTGATTACCCTCATGGTGTGACTACTCCTTAAATTACCAAGCTTTTTCCAACATATTTTTGTCTTGTAACTGGCATTTTGAGATGCCAGTTTACAAGATAAACTTATGTAGGAGCAGGTGGTTCCTATCCAAGGACTAGTTCAAAAAATGCTGTTTCTTAAAATAGTATCTCTATTTAATTCAAATTTAACCCCTGAAAAACCTGCAGTGCCCCAAAACTCTGCAGTGCCCAGAATTATGTTTGTATGGTCTACATTTTGGCATTGGCCTTGGAAGTAATGCAGGAGGGAAAACTACCTGTACATTGTAAGGCTTGGTATTGGCAAAAACAATACATGTCTGCCACATTCAGTGCTTAGACCCCTCCAAGCAGCATTGGTTGCTAATTGCATTATTTCAGCACACACAGTAACTGAACTGCTTTTATTCGTTTTCAGTGTAGTGTGTGGCCACTAAAGACTTTAGGCTGTTAACGTAAATTTGTCAGTTTTAATTGTGAGGAAAGATGCTTTTCTGTGAAGTGACATATTTAAAAGTGAAGTGACATATTTAAAAAAGTATTAAATAGGTTTTTATACAGGCTGAGCATTCTCTTCTCTAGTGCTGAGACCAAGTCTGTGATTTCTGCTTTAACTCTCTGATATCATAATCATCCAGCTTCAGCCAGGTGCTGGTCTACTTCCAAGGCAAGCTCACTGATTGATCAGAAGACCTTCCACTTCCACAGCCTCTAGTGCTGCAGGTGCTGAGGGCTGCAGGATAGTGTCTAATGTTGTGAGCTGTGACTGGCATACTAGATTCCACCCAGGCTTTCTTGTCCATTCGGCCCTCTTTCATTATAGCATGGCAGACAGGAAGTTTAAATGGGACGATTCCCGACTGTAAGGCAGGAATTTGCCACAGCCTGACCTCAGGCAATAGTGGGAGTTCATCCAGAGTTCACAGGGTTTTCTAAGGTTTTAGTCCTCTTGCAGCTGGAGTGCTCTATCAGCTCTTTGAGGTTTCACTACATAGTCCAAATCCTCAAACAGCAAAAGCTGTAAATGTCCCTAATTCAGAAAAAAAAGCTCGCAGGAAGCTTCTTGTAGCAGCAAAACAAAATAAAATAGTCATTGCAATTGCTCACATATTAAAGTGTTTAAAATCTTTGAACACTGAAAATCTATTCAGCTTTGTAATTGCGCACTGCCAAATCACTCATTACATTTTCTGACACACTACACACTAATGATACAATAATAAGTCACAAACACAGGTGTCATCTGAGTACATCCAGAAAAGCCAAATTTAAATAAAACAAAGTGGGAAAAGTCACCTCTCCCATTTTTAGCTGTGCACTTCATACTGCAGCTCAGTTTCTGTAGCCCTTCTGCCCTTTGCTTAGAGGGTCAATAATCTTGATTTCAATTGAAGTGGAAAAAAGTAGTTTACAAAAAAAAAAAAAGATGCTGACTCCAAAGATACACTGTTTCAGCATCATGGGAAAAATGCATTTATGGCTATTATTGCCGTATCTGAAATCCACCAAGAGAAGTCAGGGTTAAAGCAGAAACCAAGATTATCTGGAGCTTCAATTATTCTTACAATTAGAGTTGGGCAGGCAGACTCAGAAATGTGGCCTCGGGAGAATCTGAATGTCAAAATTGTAATTAAAATAGTGGAGGGTAAAAAATACTTTGAGGGAATGGAATAAATGGAGAGTTATGAA
>JBBMFX010000007.1:11154000-11167856 GCA_037832545.1 Rhabdalestes septentrionalis | reverse complement strand
AGAGAAAGAGAGACATAGAGAGAGAAAAATCTAGCTGCTTCATGGGACATGTAAACCAATGTTTGAAACTCCTTGAAGAAAGGAGTGTAATGCATGTTTTAATCAGGTTCAAGAACTTGCAATGATGCATGGCCAAGAAATTAGGTGTACCAGCACGATGGAATATATATAAAAATATTTAATATGTGCAAAACATATTCTGCTGCAGAAATTATGACCTCATTTACTTCTTGAGATAGATTGGCCTATGACACTCAAGCACAATGAATTATTGGCTCATTGAGCTGTGGTTCCAGCAGAGCAGAGGCTAAGTTCAGCAACTGAGGTATTAGTGCCGGAAAATAATTAGAAATTTGAATAGGTCATTATCCTGCTAATTGACAGGGTGCCTGGTCAGTGAAATGCAGAAACCTCCTATGGAGTCGGTGTTTCTAGACCGGGATAATATTCAGGCTCAGTAGGTTAATTCATTTCTGATTTGTTCACACCAGGAGGAATAACTGGTTTTGGCTGGAGATGCAGATGATGTAATCATACCATGCAGGTGGATGATGTTGCTGGGGGCACAGAGGCTGTTAATGGGAAGTGCTGCTTGTGTGATGGAAGGTTAAAACACAAACTGTGCAAAGAATGCAGAAAGGGAAGTTAGGGAAGGTTCTGTGATGTGCATTTTCAGGAATAGAATGCAATATGACTAAAAAAAGATGATGGATTGTCTGGCAAATTATATAATTATAAAAAACATATAATTGCCTACAGCTTGGGAATATGGAGTGTTCATCCACTATCCAGTTCTGTTCCATCTACTATCTGTGAATAATACATTTGGGAAAAACCTGGTACAGTCCTGCAAATGACTCAGTAAGTGGTCTGCCCACAGGTTAAGCCAAGAGTAAGAGGGGAAAAAGCACAATTATAAATTACTGCAATTGGTGTTTTGATTATCACAAATTAATTTGTGCATATTTTGACTATGAAATTGAATAATTATGCTATAAAAACTGTATTTTTGTATTATAAATGAGGGTCTTTTATAATAAGTCCTTTTATAAAGATGGTCTTATTGTAAAAAAGTACTAAATTATGTTTTATTCCCTGAGAAACAGTACAGAAACAATTAATTATGGACAGAGCCGAGTCACTTCAGTACAACTTTCATATCACAAACACCCATATGGGTTATTAGGGTAATCTCCACTCTGTACTTCAGAAGGAGGGGATCAGTAGGGATAAGCAAAACGGGGCAACTGGGGTTATGGTGTGGATCACTGGACTTAAGTCAAAAAGGGACGAATGAGTGTGTGATTGTGTGTGTGTGTGTGTGTGTGTGTGTGTGTGTGTGTGTGTGTGTGTGTGTGTGTGTGTGTCTCTGTGTGTGGGAGGGGGATTTTACATAATTCAGTCAGCTGTGAAATGATTATTCCTGCATGACTACTCTCAGAAGCTCGTATTTCATTTTGTGTTCTTCTTGCATTCAAAATGATCTCCAAATGAAGTCATTAGTAGGAATCCTTCATTAGATATGACAGACGCAATCTATGTCCTCACGGAAATCAGGAATAACATAATCAAGCCACACGGCCCGGGACTTAACATTTATAGGCCACCAAGGAGCTACACTCTGATTGGCTTAGGTCTCTGCAGGCTTGTTCATCAGCAGAACTTGATGCAGAAATGATTCCTTGTCGGCTCGTTAATCGGAAACTCACTAATTGCAAATTCCAGGAAGCGAGATGATGAATCAGAATGTCAGTGGCCCACTCTCCTCTGGCTCTAACAACACCTTAGCATTCTTAACAGCAACAGCAAGATATAGTTATAGTTATAGCACTCATAAGAATAATACATAAAAAGTCCAATGAATATAAACACATTTAAATTTGGCACACTGTAATATGCCTCAAAAGCACCATATTTGTTTTTTTTGTCCAGAAATAACACATTTGTGCTCATATTTGTGTAGGAGTGATGATATATATCAGCTTGTCTGAACTTCTGATACGTCAGAAAGCTTATGACTCACTGAGGGAATAAATTAGAAAGTTGTCTGTTTATCAGAGCAATGTTCAGAGAAGGAGTATATTTTTATAATTATTGATTGTCTTTAGAAAATGCGAAACCGTTCAAAGTGAACTATTTGGAGTTTTAACTGCACAATTGTTCCATGCTGGATACAAATTTGAAAGACATCCAAAATCTGTTTATTGAGTAAGCGTTATTGATGAAATGATGAAGGTACTTTGTCTTTAGATTTTGCAGCCCTCAAGCAATCTTTGAAAAGACTCCTCTGTGATTGTGAACTGTTCCAGCATTTCCTGTTATTTGTTATGTTATACAGGATTCTGTAGCACATCATTTGTTTCCCACTGCAGAAATGACACTTCAGTAAAAACCAGTCATAAATACTGAATGTCCAAACATAGCTCAGCAATAGTATATAGGTGTCACAACAGAGAGTAGCGCTCATGTTCAAAACTTCCAAACTGTATCAATTCCAACCTGTATAGAGCATTTCTAATATTAAAATAATGTTGGAGTATCTAATTTTGGATATTTTGTTCTATCACACACCAATTTACTTCAAAGGGAGTCATACATGCTATTTTTCTGTATTTGGTTTAAGGGTTAAATGTACACACAAACATAATCAAGGAGAGACAATAAGCAAAAAGTTGACTGAGCAGAGCATTTCTGATACTTCAGGGCATCATCTGCAAAGTGAGATGAAGGAGGATATTTTCTCATGCATTTTCATGATTTGAATATTGTGTTGTGTACAAATGTAAAAGATACAGAAATTATTTGGCTGTTACAGCAAAACACTATGTTTCAGTTCCAGCAAGTGACATTTTGATGGCTTGTTTTGTATGTGTGGCAATAGCTCAACAACAAAAAATCACATATATCAATTTGCCACCACACAGTCTGAGCACATCCCTTAGGCTAGTAAGTCTCATAAATAAAAAAATGAGAAACAGATCTAAAAGAGAAAGATTTATTTATGTTAATTGTACAAACTACATTTCCTATATGTCAGTCCTATATGACTATATAATCCACAACTGAATATGAGAAAACTATGTGGGCTGACACCTATGAATCATTACCAAGCGTAACCACCTCTGACAGGATCAAGCATTCTGATTCTGAATAAATGGCATTTAGTACAAGATGTAATAATATAAACAAGATATAATGCATTGCATTGCCATCACAGAAGTTGGGAGAGTAAGAGGTGTTTAAATGTGTCAGTTGCAATTTTGTGATGTTTGAACCTTTATGTCACAGGCCAGTAAAGCCCCAGATTTTTGCACTGAACTTATTTAAGCCAAATTCACCAAAAAAAGTTTATTTTGACGAAAAATTATTTATACTAGAGATGCACTGAAAATTCAGCCACTGAAATATTCGTACCAAAAATGGCAATAAACGCATTTTTGGTTTTGGTAGTTTTTTTTTTTTTTATCGGAACGAAACTGTGATGATGCAATCATGACACAGACGACACAACCACGCCTACCACACGTCAGATTGGATTAGAGTCAGCATGTCTGCTGCGTGACATTGCTATATTTCTAAGAAAGAGACACGCAGAAAAATGTTTTTCTCAACGTGGGGATTAATTTATCCCAATCTCCATGCAGGGATAGAAAAGCCCTTCGAGCCATGTGAGTCCACAAGAGCTGTTGGTGTAATGGTTATGGCGCTCGCCTGTGATCAGGACGTGCAGAGTTCAAGTCTCACTTGTTGAATGGGTGAAATGCAGAGGTAGATGATGTCGGCGAAATTTTGCTCGACACAGGTGAGAAGACCCCAGCCAAAAACTGACAGAGGACTGCTTTGCTCAAGAAAAATCAGAAAAGTTTATTACACAATTACAAAAGTGGAGGGATCGGATTCTCTCCTAAGAGCTCCTGAAGTCGTCTCCCTTCTGTTCTGAGTAACAGGTTTTATAATAAAGTCGTATGAAGCTCTATTGCATGTCACCTCCCCTGGGTCCATGCCCATATTAGGGAAAGGGAAGGATCTACTCTTCCTCTGATGATCACATTTAGCCTACATTAATTTATCAAGGCAGGCGATGCAACCCTGAAACAAAACTTCATACGCTCACAATATTGTTTATATTTAGTCTACTTGCAGAATGTGGTAGGAGATGAGTTTTATGATGTAAAACAGTGATATTGGTGTTTTGTTTCACATACATGTATTTATGACATACAAACAGTCTCTACGACAGTCTACCACTCATGATTACAGGGCAGGGCAAATGCTCTAACCTACCAGCTGCCCCAGGACATGAATTAATTTTTAACTCAAGTGTTATAGATCCATAGATGTCAGAGACAAGTTCCCTTCTCCTTTAGTCAGAAAAATTGCGCCAAATTAAGTTAATTTTCCCAGGCTTTTTCGCTATAGTGCATGTAACTTTATTATTCTGTCACTTAAGTAATTCATGCTCTCCACTGTGAGGATGATTTTAGCTGAAAAGATTACTATGGTCGTTTGATATTCAATTTTTAATTTGAGCTAAAGTGTTCCTTTAATATTGGACAATCTTATAGAATTTGAAGTACTTTTGTAGATGTGTACATCTTCAAACCAATTTTACAGAGAAGAACACTGTTGTCCTCATTTCTTTGGTCCACTGAGCCCATCAAAAAATATTAAGCCTCCCTCAGTGCAATGTTTAAAGCTAGCACTGCCTCTGAATCTACAGTTACCGTATGACAATTATGCTCACTCATTTTAATTGACACTTGTTGCTAGTATAGAAAGCATAAATTGCTTCCCCTGAGACACTGATGCAAATGCAAGAAATCACTCTTCCCATTCTGAACTTGGCTCGCTGGTTTTTCCTCTTCAGTGTGCTGCAAGGTAATTAGCTTTAAGTCCCAGCAAAGGGAATTTAAATTGCAAATGGGACAGGATTAGTTTTTTAAAAACAGGTACTCAACACTCATTCACAAACAGATGAAGCATTATCAACAGGCTGGAGAATTTTTCTCACCACCTACTGTTAAATTGTCATGATACTGAGAGCTCTAACTAGTGCTGGGGGTTACCTGTGATGAAAAAAATCATATTATGGGGGTTGAAACAGTTAGCAACAGAGAGTTCCTCCGTTATTTCCTTCTGAAACAGCCATCTAACCGGGACATGTGCTCACAGCCCTGGCTCATCACACAAAGTGACTTGCCCTGTGCATGAATACATCTCCATGGATGCCCCAAGTCAATAGTAAATTAATCTGTGATGACACTAAAGCACTGACTCAGTGTTTGTTTCATGCTCTAGGATGCTTCCATATTGTCTAGACACAGAAATGCCAAGGCGCAAACACATGCATACCACCCTTGTGCTGGTCATTCACATCATATTCACAGCAATTCCATCAGCAAGTCACAGCAAGTCAAGATTCAAGGTTTTTTTTGTTTGTTAATTTCATCCTCACATATTCCTTGTATGGATACTTGCTTTTGGACCAAGAGCTCATGGGTTCGAATCCTACCTACTGTTGTGGCTGGGGTTTATTCATGGGTCTTTTACTTTGATATTGTGAGTGTGTGTCTCTGTGTCTATAACCACTATGTTCAGCTGTGTTGTGTTTAGTTTAAGTAATTAGGGATTTTGATTGGTTTGTTTTTGAGTGTGTTTTAGTATTTAAGTTCTTTGTTTCTCAGTTCATTGTGGAGCAACCCTCACACTAAACTGTTGTGTCCTGCAATTTATCCTACCCTTGTGTTTCTTTCATGTCATGTTTTAAGTTAGGCCCGCGTTCATTTTTGGTTTAAGTTTTTTTTGTGTAGAGTCTGTGTCTCCATTAAAATCCATCTAAAAAACCTGCCCTCTGCGCCACGCCTCACTCCCCATGCACCACCCGATGTGACACCTACTGGGTCCCTGAGCAAGACTCTTTCACCCAAGCTGCCCAGGGATACTGTCCCCTGTAGTTAGGGAATGGAAATCGCTTTGAATAAAAGCATCTGGTAAACAGTAAAAATAATGATAATGATAGTAATAATAATAATAATAATAATAATAATAACAATAATACATTTCACTTAGAGTGCTTTTAAAGGTACTCAAACACTCTTTACATGGAGATACAGCACAACAATAGATTTACATCGACACATTTACATATAATCAGAAAGTTAATACAAATCATATTTAAAAATTATATAAAAACTCTAAATGTAAATGTTCCTATTAATTGACTATTTATGGTTTACAATCAAATCAACTTAACTATTTTTTTGTACTTTTTTCTTAAATTTTGTGGAATTACTTGTAAAAAAAAAAACTGAAACTTTTTGTGGTTCCCAATCCTTGTCCTGAAGTAGCCATTGTCCTGCACATTCCAGGAGTTTTCCCTGCTCTCAACACATTGCACATACTGATCAATTACTCAACAAATTCTTTTCTGAGACAGACATAGAAGCAACCTTGAAGGACCCTGGTCTTGGTGGCACCCCTGATCAGCACAATTTATTGTTTTTCATGAATCAAACATATCTAATAATAGTAATCTGGCAATAAACATGCCTTTCCTATGCTGACATGGAGGTGTATGACAGGGAAAGCACTGAGACGTGCAGGGCTGGTGGGTCTGTAGTAGAGATCGGCGATAAATCGATTTACTGATATTTAAGCATTTTACCATAATCAGTTAGCGGTTTTGTAATATCGGGTTTACCAATAAACACCGACATCTGGTAGGCGTTTTGAGAATTATGTGCATGATCGCTATTGCAGCATGACGTCTGAGGGGAAACTGCGTGCAAAGTATACTTACCTACTTTCCTATATTTAGTAAACTTTAATAAACATAACAGCTATTAATGCACATATTAGATGTGTTACATAAATGACTGATATGTAGTTTATGCAGCTTGTAGATATGTAGTTTATGCACCACTGAAGACTTTAGTAACAGTGCCCTTTTTTAGTATTTTTATTAGTATGTTTAATATTTTTTGCACTTTCAGACCCCTAGTTTTGATTTGTATGCAAAAAGGTAGTGAGTATTATAAATAAAACAGTTTTTTCAGTTCAGTGGTGTTGTAATAATTGTGTCAAAAACAGAAGTTTAATAGTAAATAAATATCTGTTCTGAATATCGGTTATCGGGCACATAAACATGCAAATAATTGGTATAGTTATCGCTAATAAAAAATCAATATCGGTCGATCACTAGTCTGTAGGACCACAGTTGGAAACCTGTGAGCCAGAGCACTCTTTTGCAATAGCTGCTGCAAAGGTTTTTTTAGCAATACCACTAGGGCTGAACTCGAATATTCGAAAATTCGAGTATTCATTTGGCGGGGTGGCATTCGAGTTTTCATTTTGAGATTTGAATATTCGAAAGAAGAAAATAAAAAACATTTTACACTTGACATCGATTTTTTTTCCAAAAGCATCTAGCTGCAGACTCCTGGAGAGTGGAGCTCCACAGGAAACATGTGACCTCCACTCTTTGTAACCCATGACGTCAGTTATAAAACTAGTGTATAAATGCATAAACTCCGGAATACAGCATTTTTCAGTTGGAAATAGTATTGACACCACATATTTAATGTTAATTGTTAATAATATTTTGTTATTATTTTTGTTCATTTATTCGGCACACACTAAAAACTCAATATGACCTTTCCAACGAGCCCGAGCACAGAGTTCTCCTCCACCAAGAACAGGAGAAACTTTCCAATGCGCTCCGGGTCTAACAGTGCATTTCTCCCTGCAGCTCGGCCGCGGATAAAACAGCTTTAATAGGAGGCTTACTAATATACACACTTCCACCCAGAACCAGAGAAACTTACACGTTAACCTTCACCAAGCTGTGAACTGCGAAATAAGTAAGAAAAAGGGTTTATTTTGTACTTCGCCGCCAGTGTTTACAGCTGGCTGGTGGTGGAAAAATTGCATTAGAATTGGTTTTGAGATGTGTGTGCGAGTTTTGAGCGAGATTTGTCGAGTTTTGTGGCTAATACTCTGCCGAGGAGCTTGTCGGTTGGCCGGGTCTTGCGGCAAATTCAAAGTGGGCTATGTGGCTTTTGCGGCAGAAAAAGAAAAGCTGTGTTTAACAGTTTGTTTATTTATAATTCTACTTTGAAAATATGGATTTCTTAATCCAAGATGACGAATCCAAGATAAGAATACATTCAGCCCCCTCCCACCGAAGCTTCGAATATTCGATGTTTTTCTCTACCGAATACTCGAAGCTCAAAAAATGGCATTCGGACCAGCCCTAAATACCACACACCATTTTTTGCCAAACCTTTTTTTTTTTTTTTCAAATTTCTATCTTCCAAGAATATTAGCATATGTGGAGGCTCTTAAAAAAAGTTTCTTCACACTCACATATCTTCAAACATTCAAATAAACCTCAAAATCCTAGTAAAAGCAAGTTAGCACTAATTAGTCAGCAAACATTAGCTTTTTAGAGTATATTGTGGACTGGTGATGCCCTAATCTCAAATCTCACAGCAAACCTTGTAAAACATGTGAAGTGTCCCATCATTCTGATGATGATAGAACGATGTACAGCACATTTTCAAGAGGTGAATCTAATTCCCTTGAACCTAACAAAAGCATTGGCAGGAATGAGGTTGTGTTAAATACATGAAAATGACAAATGGGACGAAGACAGACTGTAATTGCATTTGCTTTGTCTCTGCAGGCTAGTCACGCAAGCATCAATTGTCCCCCTGAGCTCCATGATTATAATCCTTTAATGACTCAAACTCAATCAACTTCATGAGTAGCTTCCTCAGTGCTTCCCTCTTCCATATGCTCGCTTACCACCAGCACCTCCACAGCCTTTTGTTATTCCATCTAAATAGACGTCCCAAGTGAGAGCTCTTCAGTAAAACCCTGTGCCACTCCCTGCCGCTCCCTTCACACCCAGGCGTGCAGGGAAAGGCATTATAATTCAGCAGGCGGTCACAGAACAGGCCAGGGGAAATATCTGCAGTGAGAGCTGCTGGCGGGCCAGCGAGACAGCAAAAACTCATCTGTGTTTGTGCGCACAGCAACAGGGGCACACCGTGTGTACACTTCAGCACAGGACCAATAATATTTTCCAAAGGAGGTGATTCTGTTTTTCTTTTTGTGGTCCTTCACTTTTGCTGAGCTAACGGAATGGGAGGCATGTATTGTTGCTGCTGGCTTTGAAGGTCACCCCAGTTCACAGGGTGGCGATAGAGGCGGAGTGAGAGAGAAAGAAGGTCAAAGCCTAGGACAGTCTGGGAAAGATGAGTCAGGCTGGGGAAACTGTCGTAATGGACGTTAATGCTAGCCTTTAGAATCCTGCGCAGACTCAGCCTGGGAAGGAAATGGAAAATCACACAATGCAAGCAGAAAATAACAGTATACACCTCCGTCTGAACGAAGCATACAATGATTCCATTACAATATTACAGTGAGACATGCTCAAAGCAAACCAAGTGAAAACTGAATAAACAAGTTTGCACAAACAGTGACTCAGCTCATGAATGAGGTGTCTCTGCCAGACTAGTAAATGAGGAAATGTTCAGATGTAATCAGCCTAGAAACGAACAAAAAAGCTACCAATTAACATGCTCTTAACCAGTTAGTAATGTAATTAATAATGATATATATAGAAATATGTTCAATTACTGATGTTTGGATCAATTACTAACATGAAATGCCCCCTGATACAAAACATGCAGTACTATGAATTAGAGGAAATGAATGCTGCTAGCGTATTCTGTAAACCATTCTCACAATGACCTGTTGTCCATTACAGGCACCCACTGTCCTCTGAATCAGCACCAGGATCATATGAAGAACAAAATGTGAGAGAAAGACAACCACCACAGAATGCCTGGCATGTTTTGCACAGAACTACATTAGCAAAGCTGTGTTCCACTGATTGCCACAGCATAAGCAAACTATACGGCAACACACTGACAATCAAAGCACAACTGCAGGGGGTAAAGTTTAAATGCTAGCTGCACCACTCACACTGCTCTAACTTTCACAGAGGATGCTTTTAGATGCTTTTAACAACAAATCAATCATTCAGAGATGTAACAAAGCCTTTGTGTCTGAAGCCGGTTCATCGTTCCTGATGGCTTCCTTAAAGGGAGTTGTTAGGCAAAAGGATGGGGGGAGTGTTTCATCACTCTAGCGGTGAGTGATGTGTGGGAGACAAGGCTCAGCAGGCACAGTTTGAACAAGCCTGACTTATGTCCTGATCTCCTCATGAATGGACTCCATTATGAGTGCAGTGGTTTTATACAAGTAGGTGCTGAAGGGATGTAGAGATTAACAGATCAGACCGTTGAGAGAGCCATGAACATCTAAGAATTTGTGCCCCCTGGGAACAAAGTTATTCATCGCTTGAATAGCTCCGTCACCGCTAAATGTTAAAATGACCCTCACTGAGTGCAGGGACTTTCAAGAATACAGCTGCAGACCAACATGCTCTTGAGGTCAGCACTTGATAGTAAAAAGAAAACAGCATCATCTGGCAAATGGGACAAATGTGACATGCAATTATTTATATAAATAGTGATTTAAATGCTCCATATTTTTTAGGATACTGTTTTGTTTCTTTGCCAGCTGTGCCAGTGGGCATGACTGTGGCTGTCATATGTTTTTTTATGGTCCTTCTATTTCTTCTTTTTCTTCTTCACCTTTCCTGACTGGCCCGTCTGGCTTGGAAGAGCTGCATCCTGTCAGAAGAATTGATGCTGAAGATGGTGAGAAAACAGGACCAGATGTATCCTATTATATCGACATGATTCCAGAAGAATTGGTTTCGGTTGTGGGCATGGCGCAATACCAGAGTAGAAGCGCCAGCTGCCACACATTTCACAGGCCACTGGGCCCTGAGGTGCGCTCTCACCCGCCTGCATTCTTCTCACATGATGAAGCAGACCCCTAAAATGCAAGAAGGCTGCTAATGTCTATCTGTTCATCAGTTTGCATAAGCAATCGTGGAACGGAAGGAGGAGGGCTGCTCAACAGCTGGGAATCATTCGTCTCATATCTGCTGACCTTCGGGGTGAAACTGAAGCACCAGATCGCGACTAATGTTTAAACACGATAGAAAGACTGGTGCATTGTAATGGCATGGCAGCAAGGGTGCTGTGGGCACCTCAAACATATGTGTTTTTGAGATGTTCAAATGACAGAGCACCCTCTCTGAGTCATCTATTTAATTAACTGACAAACTGATGATTGTTAGAGAGAGTCAGAAATTACATGCTGAGTCATTAAAGCTCAGGACAGGTACAGGATTTTGAAGTCAATGACATTCTAATATCTCTCAATATCTCTCTCTCTCTCTCTCTCTCTCTCTCTCTCTCTCTCTCTCTCTTCTTAAGAAAAAAGGGGTGGAGCCGAACCCTAATACGGTATCTGGAAAGGCACAAATAATGTGTTTTTTACAAATATTTAACAAAGTATTTGTATTCGGGAAACCAATATATATATATATACCAGAAGAGATCCTATTGCACAAATTGCTGAAAATGTTACACACAGTGCATGACAGGTTGATGCTTAACTACCCCTCAGATCATGCTGACACCTGTCCACCACCAAAAGTGCCTTTAATGGACAGGTGACCTAGTCTCATTAATCACATTCCATTTTACATCATGTATCGCTTACTGGAGGAAGACATGCTACCAGGATGCACTATGGGAAGAAGACAAGCTGATGGAGGCAGTGTGACGCTCTCGTTGTTCTATTGGAATAAAATCTGCTTGGACCAGGCATTTTGACAAAGAGCAACGGTTTTGACAAAGAGAAGCACTTTCCTAACCTGAGCCAAGATGTAAAAAGACTGGTGTAGTGTATTTTTTGCCACTGCCAAAATTGACATGGTCTTACAGTTAATAGTTAATTATTTTACCATTTGTTTATTTGCCAAATTGGCACTGCCTTTTTATTCTTTTTTCCATTGCAAAAAAAATTCTTGTGAAATTAAATAAGTGAACGTAGCAAAAACAGTCAAAGTTCCTCCACATTACAAAAGCCACAGTTGGAAAAGCCTTTCTGTTTCTTTCTGTATTAATAAATGCATGAAGGTGGGATAATAGCTGGGAGTCCCTAAATCTGAGAAGAAACCCTGAGGAATGTAGCAGACCAAAAAATATCTGTGCACTTGATGATTAGGTAGCAATTGATAACAATGCAAGTTGATAACAAAAATGCACTTGATTAACATTCTATTCAGTTTTGTACCGATTGGCAACTAAAACAAAAAAAAATCAAATGACTCATATATGACAAAAATACTAAACCAAAATCCCCTTTCAAAATGAACACTGGATTTGGAGGACAAACAAGTCAAATCCATGGAGGCTGCATCTCACAACTTACAGGACACAAAGAATCCTCTGCCAACATATCACAGCACACCTTTCAGGCATCTTGTGGAGTCCAGGTCAGAGCTATTTGGTGGCACAAGGGGAACTACACTATATTGGGTAGTTGATTTTAATGCCATGCCTGATCAGTGTATAACAAAAACAATTAAAACCAACATCTTCTGTGTATGCTCTCCATATTCTCCATGTCTTCTGTCTGTCTCCATGAACTCACTGTTGAACAGAGTGTGTAAGGATGCTGAGAGAGAGACAGCAATGGATGGGACATGGCATGTGTTAGAGTACACACCCTTCTCCATTTCATTTCATTCCCTCATATTTTGATAAATGTCCCGCTTTCATGCATGTATCTCTTAAGGCGTTGCATAATGTAGTGGAACAAACCCCTAAGTGGAGACACACTCTTCCCCCACATTGTCTGTTCAATCTACCAGTGCTCAATGGCAGATGGATTAATGGGCAAAATGAAGCCGTTTGACAGTTTGAAGGCACCAGACAAGCCGACAGAGTTGGAGTTCTCTGTTGATACTTTCTCCTCAATTTAGCAACAACACACAAGGCCATAAACAATGGAAGACCTTTCTGATCCTACACAAAAACACCTGCAGAGCTGAAGAGAAGGAAGATACCACATCTGAGAAGTCATATCTATATATGTACATAGTGTAAGCATTTTAATCAATGCTAAGTAACAGTGTCAGAAATGCCATTGTGGAATTGTTCAAACACTAAAGTAGGAAACAAGCAGCAGGGACAAGCTTGTTCAGTTTGCACACACACTCAAATATCATCCTTTTCTGAAGTATATAAAAGATTTTGCATCCAGTTAATTGTCCTCTATTATCAATAAGGCCTTAATCAAAGTTAACTTGGTAAATTGCAGCTTCCATGCAACTATTGCTGATCTTCTAATTAAATGATATGGCAAAGTTCTATAAAACTAGTGGGCTGAGGTAGTTGAATCCAAAAATACAGTCCTTAAGTTGTGTGAGAGCTGCAAGGTGTTAAGGGTCCAGGTGGGGGATGTGAGGTTCTATTCCTGAATCTTATAACCAAGGCTTGCTGAGAATCTAGACAGATGGGCTCTGAAGGAGAGAGGGGATAGAAGGACTAAGAAAGGACTCTGACAGAGAGACATGAACGTGAAGCTGCTAAACATTATGGCGGAGATGTCACATGAGGCATAAAAGCCAAAAGAGTAAGGAGTAAAAAGGCTTTTTACAGTATCTAATTTAAACTGATACAGTACCTTATAAAACCCCATTGGTTTTCCTGTGAGAGAGATAGAGGAGGTTTTATTTCTTGCCAGATGTGCATGGCTGTCAGAGAAGAGAGTAGCGCCCAGTGCTGCAGTAAAGGCCAAACATGAGCTCATTTCTAGTGCTGAAGCAGAGAAAGCAGGAGTGAGAACGAGAGAGAGAGAGAGAGAAAGAGAGAGAGAGAGAGAGAGAGAGAGAGAGAGAGAGAGAGAGAGAGAGAGAGAGAGAG
>JBBMFX010000007.1:11127984-11146301 GCA_037832545.1 Rhabdalestes septentrionalis | reverse complement strand
TCTCGCTCTCTCTCTCTCTCTCTCTCTCTCTCTCTCTCTCTCTCTCTCTCTCTCTCTCTCTCTCTCTCTCTCTCTATGAGAGAGGGGGGGGGAGAGCGAGAGAGAGAGAGAAATAAATATTAGTGCTTCTTAAATGATCAGTTAATGCTTTTCCTCTGCTAAGCTTCTTGGAGCAGGTGATCAGAACTCCATGTCATGAGTGAAACTAATTTGCAATATAAAAATGTGACTGTAATTTCTCTGTTAAATAAATAACTGAACTATTCAATTATCATAATTTATAAATGTTGGCACTCTTTCAATTCCCATGAATGCTGTACAAACTTTGCCGCTGCTAAATTTACCCCTCGTTTCCACAAACCAGACACTTTCTTAAATTTACAAATGCCATGTTAAACATTAGAAATTAGACATAGATAATTTATGTCTGTGTATTTTGGATTCAGATTGAGACATAATTTCATGTGGTTGATGTCTGTCTCAGCTGCCATCATGACCTATGAATGCATTTCAAAAGGGATCGCTTCACTTCAGTGCTCTGTCAGAGCATCAAGCCCATGTACGTATCGGACCATCAAATGCTCAGCGCAATTGCATGGAAATACATCAGGAATGTGCAATAAAGCAGCTGCAGAGCTTTGACATAAGCAGTGTGCTATATCACACCTGCCTATCTAAGCGCCAGCAGGAAATGAGATGGGAGCGATACGGGAAACGGAGCAGAGTCTCCTATAAGGCACCCTCACAGCGCCGCCATGGCGCTTTATTTCCCCAGTGCATTTCAAACTGAGGTACAACTCATGGTAATCTACAGCGGCAGATGAAATAGAGACATTGGAGTGATCCTATAGGACTGTGTCAAAGGTCCAGGTAATGAAAGCATCTGAAATTGAGAGCAGACCCATGGCCTTAGCATGACCCACTTCTCCTGAAGTCACGTCCTATCACTCATGCCTCAGGCTGTTTAGGAGAATTTCAAAGCAGGCAAATGTGAGCTGAGATCACTTGAGAGCCGGTCACTTTGAGAAATGTGAGTAATATGGGGCACAGCGCTCATAACACAAACAGCTCATGTCACACAAGCCACCTTTCATGATGTTGAGAATGACTTTGAAATGTAAATACACAGCATATGGTGTATGTCAAAACAGCCTTAAAGGAAGCGGGAGCAATCTCTGTGAGCATTATTATTTGTGAAATTTCTATGTATATATACACTTCTTATGCACTTCTCCATTTATGACAGTTTAGTCTGATACACACATCATGTTATCATGAAAAGGAGAAATGACATCAGTAAGGAAACACAGCCCCAGTCTAAACAACAACTGACAATATTTCAAATAAATATTATGTGATTAATAAAATATTTTTAGTTACTAAAGCATGATAGAAAGCTGAGACAGAAGCCCAAAAAAATCCTATATTATTATGAGAATCCTAGACACAGATAATAAGCTTCTAAGAGGCAGGAAAGAAGAATAAGAACATTTCCAACAGTGAACTAAGAAGCCAGTCACATGGAATATGGATTACTTAGTCTGTCCTGTGCATTAATATGAGGTATTTGACATAGTGTGTATGTATTGGTGCGTGGTAAGTGTGGGGGTGTATGTGCCACTGAGGTATGATGGATAGTGCACAGACTACAGAGGCTGGCATTCATTAAGAGGGAAGGCAGACACCATGCCATGGTAATTGCACTGTTTATCCATTACTATTTCCATTCATATATCAGCCACAGAGAAAACAATGGCGGATGTCAGTGGGTGCGTGTGTGTGACGCGGCCCCACTCGCAATCCGTTTGCTTTATCCTTGCGCAGAGCCATTGCCACTGGCTAACATCAATTTTGAGGTCAACAGGGCAACAATAAATAAATCCAAACGCCAAATCCAAAAACACACCCATCGCACCTGTTGCTTCAGCGCATACAGTATTTATTATAGCACACAAATCCATTAGTCAAACATGGTCAAATCATGAACTAAGCAAACAGTAGACATAGCAAAACAAAGCCCAGTATCTCTGCAAAGTTCAGTGAAAGTGTGCATTAAAAAAAAAAATAAAGGAGCCAAAAAGTTCCTTTGAAGTGAAGAACGTTTGGCTTTGTGAATAGCTTTTTTAAAATTAACCATTCTTGTAAATTATATGTATATAAAAATCATTTGTTAAGTAAAATAACCTCCACTCATTCGCAAAATGTTCTATACCAATTAAATGTGATTTTTAGCTGGAACTAGTCAAGGAAACAGTCAAGACTGGTTCTTGAATTTTTCCTTTACTAGTTCCAGGAAAAATCATATTGAAGCGGTATAAAACCTTATGGTAAAGGAGTGAAGGTTATTTAACTTAGACACTTTTGTTTCTAGCATCAATCTCATCTAAACTCTTTAACAGTTCTCTATTGCAGTCAGCCAAAACAACTCTGACACATCAAGGCATGGACTGAACAAGACATCTGAAAATGTGCTGTAACAGCAGCACATTCAGTCCCGTAGGTTGTGAGGAGGGGTCTTAATGGCCCCTCTGACTAATTTGTCCAAAACATTTCACCAAAGCTAGATTGAGATCCGGGGGACTTGAGGGCCAAGTCACTACCTTCTCATTTTCCACAAACCAGGAAAATGAGAAGGACAATGCTCATTCCTGAACAATTTTTGCAGTGTGGCCATTAGGGAATATAAGGTATAACCTTGTCTGCAACAACATTTATGGAGCTGGTACATCTCAAATTAACATCCACACAAATGCCAGGACCCAAAGTATTCCGGCAGAAGTTTGCCCAGTGCATCACACTGCCTGTTGTTGTGCCTTCTTCCCATAGTGCATCCTGGTAAGCGATGCACATCACCCGGCTGTCCACATTATGTAAAAGAAAATGAGGTACTTCAGGTCAGGGCATCCTCTTCTCTTGCACCATGGTCCAATTCTGCTGCTCACATGCCCACTGTGGGTGTTTTGGTGCTGTACAGGGGTTGGCATGGGCACTATAACTGGTATATGGTTATGTATCTCCAAGCTGTGTTCTGACACTTTTCTTTCCCAGCCAGCATTAATTTTTCAGAAATTGGTGCTGCAGTAGCTCTTCAGTGGGATAAGACCAGATGGGAAAACCTTTGCTCCCCACATGCATGACTGAGCTTTCAGCGCCCCTGACCCTGTTGCCAGGTCAGCTGCCATATTGGAGATGCTCTGACCCAGTCTAGCTATCAAAATTAGACTCTCATCAAAACGGCTCTGGTCCTGAAACTATTACATATTTCCTGCTTTTAACACAACTTTAAGAACTGACAGTTCTCTCATTGCCTAATATCTCTCCCCTAGATGGGTGCCGTTGCAATGATATAATCAATGCAGTTCAATTCACATGTCACCAGTTAAATATTAGAATCAGAAATCTTTATTGATCCTGGAGGAATCTATTTAGGTTACAACCACACCGACACAAAACGCAGAGAAAATAACAACATAAAATATGTCTAAATAAAATCAAATAAAAACTCAAAATACACTATGCTATATACACTAACTCAGGGGTATTAGTACTAAAGATAAATATCATACAGTAAGGTGATCAGTCATAATGTTATGGCTGATTGGTGTATAATGTTGCTTGTGCATTACATAAATTTTGCTGAAATGGAATTATTTAAAAGACATAATATTATCCAGTAATATCATGATCTTTTTGTTTCTGATGTATGATGCTGGACAGTAGAGCAGACCCACGTGTTCAGTGCAGGGGGCATGTGAAGTTCATCCTTTATTTAAGGACTTGTTATCTATTTCCTCTTCTCATATCCCAAGGTGAAAATATCATTGCACCTCCTGACACTCCCTCCCCTCAGCACACGCTCACATGGCCTCATCCAAACACAGGAAACGGCCTTGTCATTTCCATTCGTCACTTCACACGCACAAACAAATACTGCACACCTCCCTACTCATGCCAGCCATGAGGAACGCGTTATGGCTAAAGCAAATTCTCAGGACATATCGTGTATCGCTATCTCTTGCAGCCATAATAAAGAAGTAGAAGCTACAGCTATTCACATTAATCTAATGTAGAAATCTGAACTTTTACGTCTATTTCATGCGGCATAAAAAACAAAACAAAAAAGGCAAATATTCGTCCCATACTAAATTTAAGCATTGCTGTTTATCTGAATGAACACATACAGTGTGGGTCAGTATAGTTCAAGGGAATCATCCGAGGATAACAAGAGTCTAAAAAAGGTTTTAGATTAAGAAAAGAATTTGAGCTGTTTCCTAAGGGAGTCTGAGACTAACCAGTCCCCAATAGGGTCACTGAAAGTTTTCCCAGCTTAAACAAATGTAATGTATTCTGGGCTCAAATTTTCCATACAGATTTATTCATGCAAGGATAACATGGAGGTAATGAAGGTCAGCCCAGCCTTACACTTAAATCATTATGTTTTATTTGCATGTGGTGCAGACATGTTAGCATGAGCCACTCTACAGTGATTTAAGCTCCCCCGGTTTTCCTTGACATGTTCTAGTCAATGGCTTTTTCATCCCTTAACATTTTGGTTTGGAATACATTTAGCGTATCTGCAGAACACTCAGTGATGGAGACATGAGGAGGAGGTGAAATCTGCGTTATGTCTCTGTGAATGCTCTGCAGGCTCTAACACCGTCATACACTGATTCAGCTGCCTGAATGAGAAATGAGAAGATTCTATTTGCCCTTTTGTTGAAGGAAGAAAGCTGGTTTGTGGAAGTTGTGACGGTAATTAAAAGAGCCTTCAAAAGAGAAGCACCAAAGACAGGAAGAGAAACAATGGGATGAAAATCCTACTTCAGAGGACATGTGATGAAGATGGTGTCAATCAGCATGACTGAATCTTTGTGGACCTCTAAACTGGCTTCCTACAGTGTTTGCTTCAAATATAAAGGCCCTGACTGGGTTGAGTAGGAGCACACGGGGCCTGTCCGGTTCTGTCAGTCTAAGTGGGTTAATTACAACATTATGTTTCCGTCCTCCAAGTCCCCCTGGCAAGCCCTACGGAAGCACTGTGGTGCAAGCTGGCTGATTGAGAATAATTGCATCTTGTTTGAAAAGCTTTTGAAAAATAGACAAGAAAGAGGGCAGTCTTTTTTATAATGCTGCAGCGTGGTGTTGCAGGGTTCTTTTTTTGCAGGAGCAAACTCAAAACAAAGAGTGTCTCCTGCTGACAAGTGCTATAGCCGGTATCTGTGGTGGGTTTCAGGAAGTAATGTCTACCAAAAACAGCAAGTTAGGTTTTGGCAAACATGGAGGCCTGAGTGTTCCAGTGAGCTCAGAGTTACATGGTTTTCTTCTTCATTAAGACACTGGACATGCATGTGTGAGCTTGTCTGCGAGCGTGTCTGCATCTATGTGGAGGGAAACATGGAGCACTTGCACTTGTCAGCTGTTTTTCTCGGCCCTCTGTTCAGCGTCCATTTGCCACACCCGTGCTGAATACCGTTGTAAAATAGAGCATCGGACAGCACTCGTTTCTGTAGGGAGGGAGACAGAGGACGAGAAAATATATGCTCAGAAAAACATAATAGCACATAATGTGTCTCATTTAGTTCTGCACATGGCCAAGTGTTAAGAATCAGTTCCATTAATCATTTCAAAAACTGCTTGCCTCAACATACGTGAGGAAGATAACAGTGAATACAAAGCGTCTGTGGAAAGAAAAATATGTGCACCGTGTTAGACAGTGTGTGAGACAGCATTTACAAGGCAATCTCTCTATACAGATATTCCTCTTAACCGAAAGGTATATAATTTCTTATTTCCCAGGGATGACACAGTGACACTGTGGACATTGTGAAGTTAAGGGAACATTTCTATCACCTCAGACACAGACATACACATAAAAACAAAACAAATAGCACTAAACATTTCAGATTTTTTATCTACACAGTGAAACATCTAAATTTGTGTCTGTAAATGTATAGGGAAAATAATGTTAAATGTTCAGTTCAATATACTTTAATGTAACAAGATTTGATTTTGCAGCATTTCTATTTGTCCAGTTGACTTCGACATAAGGATTTTGATGTGACAGCAACAATATGTTCTCTGCAAATTTTGCAGCAGCCACTTACGTGAAAAGCATTGGCTGCCTTGACAAAACCAATTTGGCATTCATGTCAGATTGAAGTGGAACAAGTCTCATCCATAGCCTGCTCTTTATTCAGCCTGTTTAGCCAGCTATTGATTAGTTCACCTCAGACAGCTTTGTCACAGGAATTAATCTGTGGCGTGCCACAACTCAAAACAAACAGTGTCTGCTCTTTGTTACTTTCTGAATTACTGCAAGCCCATTCATTTAATTTATTTCAAGGGCTAAAGATTTCATATCATAATGTTTCTATTAGACATATGGTACCTTATTTATTTTCTTCATATTTTCAACACACTGTCTCTGCATGGTAAAGCTGTTACCCAACACAATGGAAGTCTGAACAGAATCTGTTGCACATTTTATACTAAGTGATGAAGCTGTAAAAGCAATTTTTAGCATGTATGCAACAGAAATATTATCTCAAGGCAACTAAAGAGTTGTCAAAGGAACTAAATAAACAGATAAATTAAACTTATATTAGACCACATAAAGTAAAAAAGCACACTAAAGAAAAGGGGATAAAAATTAATTTTCATTATCGTTAGCCTATTCTGAATCGATGACATGATTTCGGTAAACCTGCAGTCCGTTAGGTGGGGAAATTCTGTGTATGGAAGGGCAAAAGCAATACAACCTGTAGAGAAAGAGCCTTAAATGGGAAAGTTTAGATGAGCCTTGTCTGTCCTTCTAAGCCACTTATTCACTCTCTCACTTAGAAGATGATATTCATGAAACATTTGTAATGATAGTTTGTCACTGGGCATTCCCATGCAGTTAGGAGTCATCTTGTGAAGTACCACCAACAGAAATGCAATTTAACTTGCACATACAATAACAATAATTCATTTAATGGTAATTTATTTTATATACAAACATTTCTGAGTGTTAGCTTTCTTAATGAAATTCTTTCTAAATGAAGTTTAAATGAAAGTGTGCCCCATTTTTAACTGTTAAAAAAAGTAAAACTGAAGTAAATCGAATTGTCTTTTTAAAATATTAAAAGAAATACACTGGGTAAGTTATTTAATATTATAGGATATATACTATAATAACTTGATATTGTCCAGTGTAATAACTGCCCTCCAGTTTGGTTTGTGTCATAACAATAGAAAACGTTTCTGACTATAAGCTGTGCCAAAGGCACAAATGCTCTTTACAGTAATTACAGTACTTTGGAAAACTGCAGGCTCCAGTTAACATTTGTTGCTAGCATCTCTGCAGACAGCATTTGACAGTCTTGATAGTTGCTGTTGAAGTCATGAAGTAACCATTTATTCCAGTACACCACAGGAGTCACACCAAAGTTTAAGATCTGTGTTTACATATCTTTTAACACACCTTCGACACTGCCTACACAATGCTGAGGAACGTAAAGAAGAAATATGTAGTTAAACTACATTGGAGCTAGAAATTGGGAATGCTCTAAAAACAAAATCCATCCACCACACTGCATGGCCAATTAAAAAAAGATCATTTCAGGAAGTGGCCTTAAAACAATAAAATCATGTTTGCATCAGTTTACCAGACCCTGATCAGCTGATGTGAGGATCTGAGCAAAATTAACAAGGATCAATGGCTAGTCAGATCATCTCCAGAACAGCAGGTCTTGTAGGATGTTACTGGTTTGCAGTGTTTAGTACCTGAAAATGTGGTCCAAGATAGAACAACCAGTGAACCAGTGACAGAGTTATGTGACACTGATGCATGATGGGAACGAAGGGTAGACTGTCTGGTCCTATTCCACAGAACCACGGATCAATGGAACAAGGAGGCCTGGTCTGATGAATCACCTTTTGTTTTATATCATGAGGGCAGCCAGGTTGTTTAGCTAGGGAACAGATTTCTGATGATGCACTATGGGAACGGGGCAAGTCAAAAGAAGCAGTGTGATGCTCTGGGTAATGATCTGCTGTGATACCTTGTGTCCGGGCAGCGCCATGGATAGTTCAGGAAAAATTGTTTAGGAATGGTTTCGGGAACAAGACAAAATGCTCAAATGTTCACATGGACTCCAAATTTCCCAGAATCAGTTAAGCATGTGTGAGATGTGCACCACCAGAGGTCTTGTTGGGCCTCAACAGGTCAGAGCTGTTTAGGTGGCAAAAAGGAATTTACACAATATTAGGCAGATGGATCTATTGTTATAGCTGATTTGTGTATATTATCACAGTTGGAACAAAATTTTGTGTATCCATTTATGTATTTACATAATTAGAAAAACAACTTACACGTACCCTTTGTTAGAATTTCATGATTAAAGGACCATTAAAAATGATCAACAAACAAAAAATGTGTGTTTGTATAATCTACACTATAAGTCAAGAAGGTTTTTTGTTTCTCCTGTAAAACTACCATATTGGAGATATGAGATTTTGTCCTTAGACCAAAAATATTGTATTCATCATGAAATGAACCACACATATGAATAAAATAATTTCAGTCCTTCTTTCAGTGAGTGTATCTAATGAATGACACACTACCACAAAGTAGGGCTGCACACCAAATTTAGGGTCTTGATTCATTGCACAGTGTGGTTGGATTGGAGAACAGAGCCAATTCTGCCGACAGCTGTAGAAGGGCTGGAACGATCACCCCAGTCAGACCGCGTGGGGCTGGGGTGGGGGGGTGGATGGTGGTATGTTGTCGCCACTTTAAGCGGCATTTTCCAGCTAAATTAAACTGAAAGAAACATGTTAACCATGATGTTCCTGTGAACAATTATGTTTTAAAGACAGATATTCAAAGTTATGCATACTTGCCACCATCAAATTGTTTGTTTCTTAGCATTTATTATAGGTTTTTTCTATGTTTGTAAAAAACATTTTTAATAGATCTGAGCTGCTATGCTGTTTTACTTTAAATAAATCAATAAATATCAATTCTGTGTTCACAAAATTAATATGCTGAGGACCATTTGTTTCTTTTAATTCCCCTAAAATACCATATCTGTGCAGTGTACCGGTACTGCTTGTATCAGTCACTGTGAACCAGAGGTTTCTCCAAGTAATGTAGAATATGGCCACACTGCCAGGCCTACCGCAACCACATTCCCGTTCCTTCCTCCTCAACTCGTCCTCTCTCAAACCCGTGTTTACTCCCCATCCATTGTAATCACACTAGCTAAAATAATATCCACCCTCCTTACTCAAACATGCAAAGAGAAATTTACAGAGAGCCATTTAGAACCATTCAAGAAGCAAAGATTTTAAACAGAGATGTCTATCAACTAGGTTAGAGAAAAGCACCAGACACCAGGGAGTGCTACATTTGTCACAAACTTACTGTGCCTGACAAATGAGATCACTCAAAGAAAAAGCAAATCTGTCCAACTTTAATCACCAAAATAAAGCAAAGGAAGGAAAACAAGAGTTGTGTATCATTCGTTAATCTGTCAGATTAGCCATTTAGGCCTCATAATTACCAGCTGCTAAAGAACTTTTCCATCACTGAGTGTTAATATAAATTGTGTGTTTATTGATGATTACAGACTCTGCGTCATGAACGTTTGATAAAAGCAGGGGAATCTGGTATATAGATGTGCTAGTAGAGCTAAGCCTTCCCTTTCTTTTAAAGAATAAATCATTTAAAATCAGGTTTTTTAAATGAATATTCCCTAACTTGATCCGGCTAGTAAGCTAATATTAAAGCTACCCGAGGAAATTGTGATTGATCTGGTTAGCATTGTCACAACTACGTAGCATAAGTTTCTGTATGCATCTCTCTGCTTTTTATTATCATAGAATATAACTGTGCTGTCCCTTTTAGGCTAATGATCATTAGAGGGGATAAAAGCACAAAAGGAAAATACAGAAGAAGATTGACTTGTTTTTCAAGTCAAAACATGTAAATAGAGAAATAATGAGATGAATTTGTTAAGCTTGCTACCTAAGACTTGCCGATAGAGCAGATCATTCAGTGTTGTTTTTGTATTTCTTGATGTTAATGTTAAGGTGGCATTTGAGTAATGGAAGGCTATTTGTTTAAGCTTGGTAATTATTAAGTAAGTGATAATGGACGAGTGGCACAAAAAGTCTATGCTAAATAGTCAAACATTAACGAATTGAATCTTATGGCGTGCCTCCACTTTAAAATTGATATTATTTACATGTTGATGTAAAAGAAGTATAAAATCATTCACATTCCACCTCCAGAGCCCCCCAATACACACACACACACACACACACACACACACACAAACACACTTTAAAAAGATATTTTGAAAACAAGTGGTTGCTTTTCTGACTAATAGGATGGTGTCTACTGTTCATATGGTGTGCATGTGAGAGATCAAAATTTATGATGAAGAGCGGTTTAAGGAACATGATATAGTAGGGTTCAAAACAGGGCAATTCTTTTCAGATTCATTCAGGGAGTAGACTACATTCAGAATTTCATGCAGATGTTTTCAAATCTATTCTTATTAAATGGGTACTAATCTAAAACTGATGGCCTGAGATGAAAGGGGCCTATAATCATATAAAGTCACCTCCAACACTGACATGTTAAAAATACATATTCAAGAAGGCTACAGTATCTATCAAAGATCACAATATAATACACTAAATACACTTATTATTATTATTATTATTATTATTATTATTATTATTATTATTATTATTATTATTATTAGGTCACATAAATGTACACACAGTATACACACAAAACCTCACAAAGCTGGGAGACCCATCTAGAGAGTTTGTGAGCTTGGCAAGACACTTTAGACCACACACACAAACATGACAGAGCCGGACAGCTGGGCTGGGATCAGCCAGCTCGGCCTCTTGATAGACTAAGCGTATAGTGTTCCTGATGAATCACACACTAGGTCTGGCCAAGAAGTCCGGCACAGTCGCATAGGAAAGAGATGTAAAGACTATAGTCCTGCGAAACCTCCAGACCAGGGTGGGTCATGTCCATCTTCGTTAGAGCTTTGTTAGTCCAAGAGAAGAACAGTGTAGTTATCAGCCTCACGGCCCAGCTAGCGTACCTAATGAATCTCTCCCTGGACCTAAATCTACTAAGCAATAAAGTACATCAGTGGATTTCCTTTGTTGAGCTGGCATGGAGACACTGAGAGAGACATAGAATGAAAGGAGAGCTTGAGATCTATTAGAACAATGGGGGAAGTAAAAGGAAGTCTGGGAATTAGTGAAGCTGATGCCTCTCATAAAATAGTGCCAGAATTTTTTTGTGTATTTCTTTTTATTGGGGGTGGAGAGTTGAATAAGGTCCAGGGTTTGGCCTTATTTGAGCATCCAGAAGGTAAGGCTCTGAGCTTTCTGTGAGAAAGGACATAGGATAAGAGTTTGGGCCAAAAGCAAAGAAACCTACCTTTATGTGATCCCACTCTTTGCTTTTCTCTTGTCTTATGAACTCTTTAGTTATCTCCTCCTACAAAAAGAAAAATTGAAGGTAAATTGAAAGCAGATTGTAGAGTGGGGAATGCCAAAAACCAGCACATGGTAAAGGTCATGTGTGTCATGTGCAGCTCCACCTGAAGCCTCCCATGTCCCTTTACCTGACTGAGCTTTCCACACGTGGGCTGTGCTGTTTGAAGCATAAGAGAAATGGTCACTGAATCCAGGTCTGTGTGAAACAAAGACAAGAAAAGACATGGCAGACCATAACTCAGATGTACACTAAAGTCACGTATGGACAGTTAATTTGTCTAGGGCTAATGATAACCGACTACATAGTAATACCAGTTTTAAGGTAAAACATCATAATTTGTGGCATGTCATGGAAGGTTACACTGCCAACCTTAAGTCCAATCCCACCAGGAACAGGCAGTTGGGGTGTGTTGGGAGCACAGCAGAAGCGATTGAAATTTATTAGAGCAGTTTAAAATGTATATCTTCTGTGGATGCGCCACATTCCATACATTTTGACAGTAAGTCTCTAGTTGAATGTTCTAGCATTTTTTAACCTTTAAAGAACGGTGTCTTGATAGGGTCTTAAGGGAACCAAAAGTGGTTCTTTATGGCATTGATCCAAAGAACATATCATAACACCAAGTTTAATAACAGACTGTAGGTGCACTTAAGTTTGTGCGGAACAATGTACCTCGCAGGGTCTCTGGTTGGATGATTCCAGCCTGTAGCTCTGTGACAGTTACAATGGTGCAGGGAGATGGCTCTGCCTGCAGGACACTGATCTCTCCAAAAGACTCCATGGGCCCAAGCTTCCCCACCACAACCGACTTGTTGCACCCACCCTACAAATTACACAAACCAGCAACTCAGTGAGACAAACTCTTCCTGGTAGAGTTTGTCTGGGATAGTCTGAATCTCACTGTTTCCAAAGAAGAGAAAAAGTCAATAGAGTAAGAAAACAGATGAATTATCATATCTTCTCAAAGCTATCTTTTCTATTCCACATGGCTGATGTCAGATCAAATAGCCTGGGGTGGTGTGCGGTTTTGTTTGACACCTTTTTTTTTGCAGGATTGATCAGGGATCTGATGTCCTGGAGGATGTTGCACTCGCCTTCACGAATATAGGACACAAATGGACACACATTGCCTTCCTTCACCAGCACTGTACAAACACATCAAACAGACACATTACAAAGGTAAAAACTGAAAGTGCATTACCCTCTTTCTCTCTTTCACTCATATTCCTTTATGAGTGGTCATTATTAAGCACATATGCAGGAATGTGTAGGCATTGTGCAATTATTATTATTATTATTATTATTATTATTATTATTGATGATGATTTTTTTCATACTCCACGGTGGCAAATACTAAAGTGTAGCTTGTTCAATGCCTGCTGTTTTCACAGCCATCGTTGGACCTTCAGAAGAAAAGGTGCTAAGTGACACTCTAAAGGGTCCTCTAAAGCATCTTCAATAACTTTTCAGGGAATAAAACTGCACCATAGTCCCACTGCATTTATATGCATTTATATGTTTTTTTTATGATTTGTACTGTCTCCATGCACTTTTACTTAACATCAGGCATTCTATTCTATTTTACTCTATTTTACAAACATCAGGTATGAAAAGGTATAAAAATGTCTCTTTGTTCTGGAAAAGTGAGCAATGCTAAGTATATGTAAAAACAATTTAAAGTACATGATTGAACCTTAAAACCATTGCTGTGTCTGCACAGTAACCTCTGATTCTGGTCACATTTACCCCATCATATTCAGGTATTTGTTAGTTGGCATACCAGAATTTGCATTTAGCATTTTTCTCCTGATGGGTAGAGCTGTCTACTCACTTTTCAGCCGTTCAAGAAGATGTAGTGGCTGGTTTTATGTGTCTAAGAAAAGCATAACTTTGCCTTAACCCTCCCATCTTGATTGGATTGTGTGACACAGGCTGAACAAGCTAGCGGGTGGAATTCTATGTGACTATATGATAGCGAAGGATATGGTTACTGTCTTTGATAACATCATCTTGTTTTTGAGTATGGTTTTAGGCCAGGTGTCAGGTGTTAATTCTAGTACATCCCTATCCATGCCGACATATTGAGCGAATCTCAGGGACAAAAAACAAAAACAAAAAATGGTCCAGTGAGGATGAGGAAAAAATGGTACACTGTAAATGACAGAAGTAATCTGTGTTTTGGCAGAAGCCCTGAAAGCAGTGGATTATTTCTTCATGTGACAAACCTGGGGTTGGTTTGTGGAGGTGAGCATTAAATTGATTTACAGCAAGCCTTTAATGGCAGGGGAAACACTGTATATCAGTCCTGACAGGTGTTTTTAAATCCCATCTCTGTGAAGCAGAGCGCTGGACAAACCATCCCCATTTGTCTGCTTGGTGACAGCAGCCTAGGCTACTAAAGTAGAACCAAATAGCAGGAAGGGAAGCAGGTAGGTTCACCCAAACACAACTCTCACAACCCTCTCTCTCTCTCTCTCTCTCTCTCTCTCTCTCTCTTTCTCTCTCATGCATCATCACTGAAGATAACACTTCAGCCATATCTCTTCTCCAGCCATTGAAAAACTAATGTCCAGATCACTAGGGAAATTACAGTGCTCCCCGGTAGATAC
Source organism: Rhabdalestes septentrionalis (assembly GCA_037832545.1). Classification (NCBI taxonomy): domain Eukaryota; kingdom Metazoa; phylum Chordata; class Actinopteri; order Characiformes; family Alestidae; genus Rhabdalestes; species Rhabdalestes septentrionalis. The sequence continues at coordinate 11,132,177 of JBBMFX010000007.1, read as the reverse complement.
GCTTAATCTTCTCACATAGCCAGACTAACAACATTAGTTTAGAAATTATTTTTCTCTGCTGGGACAAGTACACATGTGCTGTTAGCTGAAGCACATGATCCAAGTCTCAGTGCAATAATCTGTGTCCAGGAATGTATTTCACTCTATGCAGCAAGTATGCATTCCTGGGTTTTTACACGCCACTTAAAGGTTTCCCACTGACCTTCAGAGCTTAAGGTTTAAACATTTAACCATAAAAGATTTTCAATTGCCCTTTGGACCTTTACCAAACTACACACTGGTCTAGTTCTAGACTTATTATCCATAAAGTTTTGCCTGGTGTGTTTGTACAGGAAGGCCCTCTGCAACATGTGTGTGTGGGCATAGGTGGACCACACTCCATGGTAGATCTCATCCAAAGCAGAGGGAGGCCTCGTCCGTCTAAGTCGGGAATTAGCCAGTGTAATAGCCCCCTATCAAGCAGTCATTACCATATTTGAGCTTCCCATTTCCTCTAATGAGCTCCCTGAAATAAAAATCACTGCATGATGCATAGTCACATTTGGATCTGAAGAGCAGAATGTAGGTGAAATAGGTACAGAGTGTCTTTAGAATTATCGACTGAGAGTAGCACAAAACAGAGTAGAACAAAACAGAATGTAACAGAACAAAAGACAACAGATGAAAATAGAACAGAAGAAAAAAGACTTGACAAACTCACAATCCTAAAAACAATCTGAAAATACCTTCTCTACAGATTAAATGCTATCAGTACGACAAATGTAACTTTGTTTTACACATTTCAAAAAATCATCTATAGGACACACAGACACATTCCTCATTCTCATGGAATAAATATGGCATCCTGGCACTACAAAGGCTGCAGAGGAAGGAAGCAGCTTGAGGAAAGTGGATTGGGAATGTGGCTTTGGTTTTTGTCGCCCTGGTCCTGCTCCCAAACAGATGATGCTCCAGCTCAGCTGGATGAAAGCAGGGCAGCTGTTGCCTTAAGGAGCCAACACAACCATTGATGCAATCAACATAGACAAAGGAGCATTGTGTTACATATCTCAAGTGTAGAAGAGCATATTAGACTCACTAAGGGCTTCATTCACACTCACACCCCTCTGGAAGAGCTGTGCTGAAAAGAGTCAGCGGGCTTAGTGAGGTCATACTGTTCACTTCATCACACTCAGAGAAAAGCAACACTGGTCAGAGGGTCACACACCTTATATCTGTAAAACGACAATAAATTCAGAAAGCCTTTCTGAATCCCAGCAAGGTTGGTCATGTTTGAGACCAGTATGAGTAATTTCTTTCTACTGCTGGATGTGATTTTGTTGTCAGGCTTTGTGTATCAGAGTGGAGCAGCCAGAGTTTTCCCACAGACATAAGCATGCAACCTTGGTTAGGAGTGGATCTGATTGTTGTCTCACAGATCAGCAGCCACAGTAAGCGTATCAAGAAATAGTGAATCATTGTGTGTTTTTTGTTCTGTGCAAAAAATCATGATTTTACTACATGGGTCAAAAAAGTTTTATCTGTTCTTAAAATGGTGGATTTCATTCACTTCTATGGACAAAATATTATCTGGAACAAGATCAGGACAATGAAAATCATATACATGTGAGGATTTGTAGATGGAAAAAAATAAGGATTATAGCGGTGATGTATTACAACTTTCAAGGAGCACATATACCTCAAAAGAAAATTCATGTTGTTGATATAACGTGTATCATGATTGACTGTGGTGCGTAGACGATGACAGGAGTCACTAGCAATTTAGGAAAATAGGGTAAAATTCAAAAACATCAACAAAGTAATCCATACTACTGTTTTCACAATGGAAATCCAATTTTGCTACATTTACACTCAGTCACTTACAGCAACAAGTGAAGCCTGATGTCTAGGGATCCACATTGCACTGCTGATCTAGCAATATTTTCAATCTTGTTACTTCATAACTGACTCACTCTAAAGACTCACTCATTTTACTGTTTTTGTAACAGGCTTGGCTATATGACCGTAACTTTGATTTTAAAATATGACATTTTGGAAACCGTTATATGAGATGAAACATAGTTCAGGGTAAAGGAAAAAGTTAAGATCAAATTTGATCATTAATATACATGGTGTTTGGGGAGGGAAAGTCAACTTTTACAATTATTTATTCCAGACTGCAGAGAGAGTTTTAATACCTCTTTTAAGGTAACAGTGAAACAGCTTGGACCTTTTCCAAAGCTAAATTGTGAGTGGCCCATGATAGAGGATTCCTCCATAGTATCACCCATGTGCATGTGCAAAATTGGTTACTACTTTTGAACAACCAAACTAATTACCTATTATATTAGGTGTATTCTGAGACTAGTTTCACAAACCGTAGGACTGCTATATTACAACTGATTTTGACTCTCATGCAAATAAGTTTGACATCCAAGGGGTTCTTGAGGATTAACAAACATTCTTCCCCATATGGCTACGCAGTGCTTGAAGTGGGAAAAAATAAGTGCATGAACTCTAATTTTCCGACATATTCTCGGGCCACTGTCGCAGCGTCGGATCAGTTTCAGTAAGAACTGGAACGCAAAAAAAGGGGCGGTACACAAAAGACGAAAATACAAAAGTTACGGAACTGCGTTCCCCTGCGTTCCGGCCCACTTCAAGCACTGAGTGTAGAAAGAAAATATGCGTTTAGATGAATGGATGGATAAAATGATTACTGTTGGGTATGAAAGACTAAGAGAGAAGGGGCCAAAGTATGAGAGACAGCGAATGAAAGAGAAGTATTCGAAGCATTCCTCAAAGGAAGCTAATGCAGAGACATGTCACAGTCATCTTGCTCCAGGCAGTGGCCATAGAGTCACTCCATCATCAGCCCCTAACTGAGTTAACATTCAATTCCTGACCTTTCCTTCTTCTGAATCATCTCACACAGACACACACACACATTCTTCTTCATCACTCTCACATTCAGCCCAGGCTTGCTATGCAGTTAAAGCAGGGGCCACAGATGTAGAGAAAAACGACAGCCCTATAGAGGACAGTGGAGGGTAGGCCGCAGCCATGGGAGCAAAAAACATGAATCATCTTCATGCTTCAGAATGTATGTGTCAAGAGAAAATGATGGCATTACTAACTGACAGCCAACTGATATCCTATCACTCTTGAAACTAAGAGCTGCTCGCATGCACATAGTCACACGTTTACACACCGCAGCAGCTAAATGAGCTTTAAACTGCTGGGCTGCAATCGGCACTCTAGACAATTCTGCTCTCTGTAGACTGTAGTATGACCTTCACTTATGACATCTTAAATCAACTATGTCACTATCCATCAAAGCCCCTACTTCTCCCCTCCTCTTTCTCTCTTTATTCTTTCTCTATGCATTTTATGCTGATAAGGGCTGCTAGCATTGACCGGTATTAGAGGCAGAGCTAACGGGAAGAGAGTGAGCAAGAAAATGAGACAGAGAGAGAGAAAGGGAAAGAGTGAGAGCAAGAGAGAGAGAGATAGAGAGATAGAGAGAGAAACACCTCCTGGCATTGTCAGACAGAAAGCAGTTCCAGATCAGCCAACCCTCCTCCATCGCGAATCATCTAGAGTCTTAGTGCTCTCGCCTGTCAATCAAGTGTCGGGTGCAGACTCTGATAAGACCCAATCAATCCTGTTTTTCCATTCTCCCTCACCTGTCCTGTTAAGCTTTCTCTCTAATCATATCACCCTTCAGAGGTCTGCCTCTGAATCTCTCTCTCTCTCCTTCTCTGTGATAAAAAAAAACAGCAGTGAGATTACAGCCTATCTCTCTCATGAGTGAGGCTCATCTTCACTCTGGACACACAGCCTGCTCTGATACACCAAACCTGCTTCATTCAGTAACCTTAAAAATACCAGTGGAATGATAAACAAATTCCAATTTTGGTCAGAATTGATTGGAAAAATTGCCTGTCAGATGGTCATCATATGCAGTATCTGTGTGCAAACCTTCATCAAACCAAATGAAGACGTGCAAGGATAGAGAAAGTGACTGGGGGATGCATCCCGACAAGTAAGCTGACAGCAAGAGTCAGGACAGGGTCTTAGGGAGAACACCAGAGTGGGAGGGAGAGCAAGGGAGAAAGAGAGCAATAAAGAAATAGTGAGAGAGAGAAAGAGAGAGAGAGAGAGAGAGAGAGAGAGAGAGAGAGAGACAGAGAGAGAGAGAGAGAGAGAGAGAG
>JBBMFX010000007.1:11101854-11118753 GCA_037832545.1 Rhabdalestes septentrionalis | reverse complement strand
GAACCCAGAGTGTATCAGTAAACTCTGATTTCAGTAAATATAAACAGTGTAAAACAGTCTAGAACCGGTGTTTACCCCCACAACCCAGAGAATCAGTAAACTCTGATTTCAGTAAATATAAACAGTGTAAAACAGTCTAGAACTGGTGTTTACACTCAGAACCCAGAGTGTATCAGTAAACTCTGACTTCAGTAAATATAACTGGTGTAAAACAGTCTAGAAACAGTGTTTACCCTCAGAACTCAGAGTGTATCAGTAAACGCTGACTTCAGTAAATATAACCGGAGTAGAACTCTCTAGAACCGGTGTTTACCCTCAGAACCCAGAGTGTATCAGTATACTCTGATTTCAGTAAATATAAACAGTGTAAAACAGTCTAGAACTGGTGTTTACCCCCAGAACCCAAAGTGTATCAGTAAACTGTGATTTCAGTAAATATAACCGGTTTAAAACAGTCTAGAACCGGGTTTTACCCTTAGAACTCAAAGTGTATCAGTAAACTCTGACTTCAGAAAATATAAACAATGTAAAACAGTCTAGAACCGGTGTTTACCCTCAGAACCCAGAGTGTATCAGGAAACTCTGACTCAGTAAATATAACCAGTGTAAAACAGTCTAGAACCGCTGTTTACCCTCAGAACTCAATGTATCAGTAAACTCTGATTTCAATATATATAAACAGTGTAAAATAGTCTAGATATTTCTACATACTTACTGTTTGCTGCTCTTTCCCTTGGGGCACCACCACTCAGCCGCTCTCCGGACCCCTCCCTCTGTGGATTTTCCCCACCCATTTGTGGGCGGAGACTACAGTAAAAGCTCAAAGATCTTTACATTTGGGCATTTTTGTTTTGTTTAATCATTTTTAGATGCCCAGTAGTGTTCATTATTATTATATGTTTTTTAATTACTGTAAGTTTTGATCTTCGTGACACAGGAACACCAAACAAAGACCCCTGACATGTCCAGCACCAACACAAACGTCCAGTTAACAACATTTGTTGCACTTTCCCCATAGATCTGTGCTGTTCACGTTCCAAGGGTTAAAGTGGCTGGACTCTTTAGAAGGACTGCCAGAATGCTTAAGGACACAGTGAATGTTATCTTTTGAACAATGGTTTTTATGTTTTAATGCTGATGTTTTGTCCACATTTCAGAGCCAAGGTGAAGTCGGTGACGTTCTTGCTGCCTGTTGAAGACATTTACACCAACCGGCCTGTGCTGGCGCACCATGTTCCCGACCGGAACTCACGAGATCTTTCAGCTATAGTGGAAACAGATTCATGAGCCAGGAGCAGGATGTGATTCTTGGAAAGAGACTCTGACTGAGGGAAATGGACAAAGCAGTACAGGCCTGCCCATTGGATCATCCACCGATGGCGGGTTGTGTTTTCAGGTCAGCCTGACGTTTGATTTGTAACACCAGACCTCCAGGCCTGGGCTCCTGTTACAGATTTGGTTTCCCCAAATTCATCCGAGCACGGCGACCTAATTCTGCCCAGTCTCCTCCCAGTACACCACATCTCCCAGTTATGACTCCTCCCAGTCCCATTCCAACAGATTCCCTCCTTCAACAAGACTACCCACCATCTTCAACATCAAAACCTTTTCTGAATCCATAGAGTAAAAGCTCTTGGGTCCAGCACCAGAAATGGGCCTGTTCAGGTAGTTAAAAAAATTATTACCCCATCTCCGGCCTCCCACGTGGATCAGGTGTCCACAGGTCAGATTCCCCCCAAAGCCATGTGACCATACACATTCAGCTGCTTTCTTCTTGTCATGTCACAAGAAGATGTTTGAGGAGCCTTAAAGGAGATTTCGTCCAACATTTCAAAATAACCCCCTTATTCAGTGTTTTAGATGTAAACAATGTCACTCAGACTGTGTTTGGTGTGAAAAGGTTTAGACTTTGTTCACAGTGAATGTGAATGGAACTGAAGGTTTCTAACACAAATATTCTCTATTGACCCCCAGTGAAGCTACACATCTCTCTAAGTGTTTATATGGATGCTGATGATGGTAAAAGAGTGAGGAATCCAACAAAAACCTAATCAGGTTTCTTTGGGGACTATTTTGCCTGCATGTATCCCTCCACCATAAATGGGTTTTACACCAAAACCTTCACCCCAAGACACTGTGTTTGTGTCTGAATGACTGTGTTTATATCTTAATAACGCAGAAGTTTTAATTGTCTGATGAGCACAATTAGAGAAATGCTCAATAATAACATTAAAAATCTATGTTAGAGTCCCACTTTAACAATAGAGGACTAGAGGTCACAGTGGTTGAAGGTTCATGAGTGGGTGAGTCTTACACATCCTGAGCCTCAAGTTTCAGACAGTATCGTTTGACGTCAAACTCTAACAGCTTCCACATATACACTTCTGCCTTTTCTCAAGTGTTTTGTTGCTTTTTTGGTCAGTGATCAAGTTTACATTTGCAACGCTCTTCAAACGGGACATTCATCTCCCACACCACGTGTTTGTTGCTCCTTAGTATACAAAAAATCACGATGTGTGTGTAAATAACAATTTTGATGTACAGTGCTGTGCAAAAGTCTTAACCTCCTTTTTTTCATTATTATTTGCAACACCTTGTTAGTGCAAAACACATCATATGCATTTCAAACAGTCTTCTCTTTGTCACATTAAGTAGTTTAAATAAAAGAAACAGCTACCCATGTTTTACTGTGACAGGCTGCAAAGTTCTTATATCATCCGGAATCATCTGTTCCTGTTTTTTCACTGGTTCAGGACTTCAGTTAGATGTACTTTGTTGTGCGTGAATGCTTCATGGTTGACCATACAAAAAATAAAAAAACTGGTCAGGTTAGACTGGAAACAAGAGTCTTTGGAAACCCTTCAGGAAGCCCGGAGAACTGTTCCTCAAGACTTCATTAAAATACAAGAAAGTCTGGATCTTTGGAAGCAAAATACTAAGAAATGATGAGCAACTTAATGCTTTTGCACAGTACTGTAGATAGATGTAATTCTGAGGTCAATATTTGACTCTGTTTTCAATATTTAATGCATTAGGAATGTCTTGTTTTGCTATTCTACACAGATGAGGTTGGCTCAAAAAAGCTATATGACAGGAATATTGGCCAATGGGGATTAAGCTGTAGGGTTTCATTTGAAATCTGTCCCTTAGACACTTTAACAGCTGGTTTGCTGTATTGCACAAAATAAATACTACATAGAACAGATGCCCCCCACCCACACACACACACACACAAATTCAGAATTGTTACAGTGAAAGTGAATAGAACTAGACATCTGAAACCTCTAAATGGTCTTTATGGTTGCCCTTCCTGATTCCTGATATATTGTTCTACCAGAGTTTTCAAAAGCTTTTGGTCCTAAAACTAAACCTATTCATGGTGGAGGGATACATACGGGCATCCTCAAACTAAATAATCCCCAAAGGAATGTGATTAAGTTCAGATTTGTGATGACTTGACCATCAACACCATCCATATAAACAATCAGAGACAGGGAGTGGATAGTAAATAAAACGGCTGGATTTATGTTGAAAATGTCTGGTTCATTAAATCACCAAACTAATGCATTTTAACAACAAACCTTCTCTGAATTGGGTGAAATTCTCTTTAGATCAGATTAAAGGAAAAATGTTAAATCAGGTTGAATGTGATCGTTTTGCAGTTTATTGCTTTTTACTTAAACATCTCTGTGCAGGATACAGCCGGTTGCACTGCTAACTGATTACATTTCCACACATTCAAATTCCCATGTTCTCTGTTTCATAATGCTAATGTTTACAAATTTGATGAGTTGCCTGTAGTTTCAAACTGTAATCCTCTCATGTGTAAATCTCATGTAAATATATTTGAGATATCGGAATTTATTTGTCCTTTGTTCTTGTTCATTTAAATGAATTTAGATGAGTTGGATCTGAGTTGAGGTCAAACAAACCTAAACACCTTTAGAAATAATAATAGGAAGAAGAATGATAGTAACAGATTACATTTTTGTATTTATTTTATTTACAATTTATTTTACCAAAGACACTTTACAAGTGGTGGTCCAGCCTGTTTCTCCTAAACAGAACTGATCATCAATCTGAAATTCTGACCATCTCACATCAGCGTGTTCGGAGAGTGAGGTGAGGCACGTGTGCAGGTCATTTTGATGGTTTTAATAACATAAAGACACAGACTCAGTACAAACAAAACCAGAAACCAAAGAGGCTCGAGGGCCTTTCCAAATCAAAACATAACTACACATAAGGGACATCAGGAGCAGGGAACGTGAGGGTGAGAGTGATAGTGATGCGCGGGTCGTCTCGTAACCCCGCGGACCCCACGGGTAACCCGCGGATCGAGTTGGGGCGGGCAAAGAAATTGTCACTTTATTTGCGGGGCGGGTTGGGGCGGGTCATTAAAAACTAAATTACATAAAAAATCCAATCTATAGCCTAAAATGTGTATCATTATCTTGTTATTAATATGACCTGATTTATCGTACATATTCATAATCATATGTTGTTGCCAGTTTACAGGGCGATGTTTCCAAGCACTTTCAGGCTGAATTAAAGGCTGTTTTCATTTGAATTACAATGCCTAGTATGTCTATTTAATGGTCGCAGGGGGTGGGGCGACCATTAAATAGACATACTAGGCATTGTAATTCAAATGAAAACAGCCTTTAATTCAGCCGAGACCCGCGGGTTGGAAAAATACCCGACCCGCGCATCACCAGATCCTATGATCATCATTTCTTCTTGGTCTCCTCTGCATCCTGTATCCTGTCTTCTGTAAAGAGTACACTGTCACCTAAAGCAATAAGTCAGTTAATGTGAAAAAAAAATACTATATGTCCACTCCCACCTCACGCTCCTCTCCACAATAATCCATTCTGTCTGCTTTTACATGTAGACAAACACCAGCCTGAGGTCTGGGAAAAGTAACTGTCACATTATCTGGACTAGGAAACCATACCCTGATTGCTGACTTTGGTTTCCATAGAGTAAGATCACTAATATTTCAGAGCACTGCATTGAGAACACACTAGCTAAGATTGGCTCTCTGTCCATTTTTCTCTCTCTCCCTGTTTTGCCCTCTCTCCCTGTCTGTCTTCCTCTCTCTCCTCTGACAGGTCTATGTGTTTAATATTCATAACTCTAAAACAGTTACAGTAAATGGCTGTTCCAGTTGAATGGAACTTATAGCCTGAAACTTACCTTTCAGCTGACACAGTCTTTCCAGCAGCCTCACCACTTTCTCATACAAATTGAGGCAAAAATTATTTTAGATTTTGCCAAAAGGTGGCTTTTAAAATAAATAAACTGCTTAATATCTGTGCAGATGACCCATGTATTTGGTCTGGTTTATTTTCGCCCAGACCTTTTACTCAGTAATTCCAAGACTCATATTGGCATTCCCATACACTAGCATTAATAATAATTTCTGGGTAGATAATAATAATTGCTATCACTAATCCCTCCATGAGTTTCTAATTGGTTTCTAACTGGAGGAAACTTATCATTGCAATGTCAGAAAGGACTTGAATTGTTGCATTTCTGAGGCCGACTAGATCAAATTTGAAGCAATTTTAGGGCCTGCACACTGTAACAAATAGACAGGGCTGAGGTTTGGGAGGGGTAGCAGTTTAGCACAAACTGAGCAAATGATGCCCAGAAATATACAGTGCTCAGTGACTGTTAGCACTACATTGGCAGGCCATTTTGCTTGTTTTAAGAAACAACACATAAAAGAAAATAATGTTTACAGGCCATGTCATAGGATTTTTTTGTATAATGTCTGGAAAAAGTCAGAAGTAAGTTGCATAATCTCATGTTGTTTTCACAACAATTTCATTTATATCTGAAATTTGTTTCACGTTTTTGCAGTCCCTTTATGGCTTACTCCTTTCACATCTTTACCCTGTACTCACATATTCCATTTTTCTAACACCTTTTCAGATCACTCTATTTCCAAACAATGCATGGTACCGCTGCCTCTCCCTCCACAGTTGTAACTGTGATCTATTCAAAGGGTTCTGAACCACAATAAGCTTCTGTTACTGTGATGAAAATAAAACAACGTACAGAAGAAACAATGAAAACAGATTTGAAAAGCACATTGCTGGCTTTTCCGAAGTCTGTTTCACTTCAATTTCTCCAAGCCAGGGTTATGGAGCATGCTCTGTCTCTCTCTGGCTGCTAGCTGTGTTCAAAATGCTATTACACCCATATCAGACAGGTTTCAATGGTCAGACACTTTCAGTACTGCCATCTCAGGCCCAATGGACCGCAAGAGGCATTGTCTCCTCACAAATAACTGTAATCGTCCTTATCTACAGGCTGGTGCAGCCCTACAACACTATCTTATCGTCCACCAAATACGTTCCTACAGACTATCTCCAGAGGACGCATGAGGGAAAATTGCGACTAAACCAGCACTATCCACTGACATAAATCACTGGCAGAGAGGAGAATTGATAAGGCCTATCTCCTTCCAACTTAAAGTCACAAAGCACTTTTTTGGGGCAAGAGTAAGATAGCTAACTTAATTCAAATTCAAAGTGCCATTATGCTTTAAAGATAACAGGTTAATCTTTTTTGGGGGTAATCAGATCAATCAGCAAGTACAAGCCACGGTGCTGATAGCCTCAACAATTTCTTTTTTATCATTTTCTGAATAGGAGAAAAAATTGGTGTTTGAATTATACTCTGGCCTTAATGAAGGTCTTTTCAGAACATGTTCAGATTTTGTCTTTTATTATGTATAAACATGCATATTTAAAGCCTCATTATAATACAGCGCTGGAAATTACAGTGCAATTAGGAGTGTAGAAAGGTCCAAACTTTGGCCAAGTTTTAGGTCTGAAAAACATCCATTGGATTTTTCTACTGATTGAATGCATGTGTACACAGAGATATTTAGCTTGCTCCATGCACTAATACAACCCACTGATATGTTCCACATTACAATGCAACACAGTCTTTCACTCATAAAGACCTTCTTATGCGCACTCATATTGGCAAACTTAATGTTCACAGAATGAGTTCATTCTAAACAGCCAATCTGATCAAAAACAGCAATCACATAATTACATGCAGGCCTACAAAAGCAATACAACAGGTTACAACATCAGTGTGCCCCAATCACAAAATACATAAAATAAAATTAAGGTATGATACAGTTCTTGAAGCCATTGTAAAATGGGTATGGTACAGTAGTGGACACATGTACATACTATCACATATGTGATGGCTTAAAAGTTGATTTGCATTTTTTGGAACAAAGACACAGTGTAAGTTATGCGAAGCACTGCTCTTATGAAGCAAAAGCTATTAGGCAGCTCATGGTGCAACCTTGTCGATAATATAAAACCCGCTAAATGTAAATGAGTACCTAAATGTGCTACAAACCAGCACACCTACTCTTTTCCAAAAACAACCTTTAAAGTCAGATGTTGATGCCATCCTCATTTTAGTGGAGAAAATAAGCAAACACTTCAACAATATGTTTTCATATAACATTGTGCAAATGTAAAAATACATTCTGTTCAAACTCACATTTTGTATATGTCAGTAATACAGGTCAAGACGATGGACGGCAGTAAGCAAATAAGCGTAAGAGGGCAGAAATCTAAACAATAGCAATTATTTCAAGATTTTAGGTGAACGAGTTCCTCTTCAGAGAAAACTACTACTCATACTTAAAGCAAAATTCGCATGAACACTTGAATGAAGAACTCCAAATTCCTCCCCTCCCACATACACACACATGCATGCATATTTGTTCCAAAATTAAATTCACAGGCAACAGCCAAAGCTTAAAAATATGACTGGGCAACCATCACATCCATACAAAAATAAGGATAAAAAAAGATAACATCACCACCACAGACAAAACCACCACACAGAATCAAACAAGCTTTCACAGCACATCTTAAAATTGTACCCACCTGTAATTTTTGTTCAGCTTAGAACAGTGGCCCTTACACATGCCCTGAAGTCAAAACTAAAAAACCATTACAGATGGAAGTTTAATTAATTAGGTCACACATGTCCCACATCTTGTTGGTTTTAATGGAGCTCATGCCAAAATCCTCCTTGCTCCCCATAATTTCAACACAAAAAAATTGGAGAAAATTAATCTTTGGTTGTGGAACTGAACTGTATTAAAATCTTTGGCATTGCCCTAACACGAATTGCACAACAGCGATAAGATCACTTCTGTAGCTTTCAGTATCTGCCCAAGCCTTTATCACAGAAGTCCAATAATTCACTACCATCGAATGGGCCCACAGATCCTATCCATCATGGACACACAGAAGGGGGTTCGATATTTCTCACTGTTTAATACATTACACAGAAAGGAAAAGACACTGAAAGAGAAGACTGAAAAATCTGTTTCTGTCCTCAGCAGATCTGGCACTGATATAAAAGACCCCAAACAACCCAGGTACTAATACTGAAACCCTCAGAAGACAAAGACACTTATATATAACCTTATACAATGTTTAGACACAGCCACAACATCTGTTTGGAGGTGTAGTGTTGACATCATGCCTGGATGGAAAGACCACGGCAATATTCGAAATTGCCACATATTATTTACACATTTACACTTACTTTCTCACATCCTGTTCAGACTTAGATCGAATACAGTTTGAAAAGTGCAGATGAAATGTTCTCTGGGGCATCTGCAAAGATTCTATGGAATATGTCTGTGTTTAACATTACATAAATCTGCCAAGACACAGTATAAATGAGACAAGTTTGCTGGCCCTAGAGCCTATTATGGAGCCTGACTTTAAGCTGTCATGACAGAATGCCTAATTCTCTGCTCCAGTTCATTGCATGACATCTGTTCATCACATCTTCAGCAGGTACAGGGATCCCTTTGGTTGAGAAATTATTTTGAGCCCTGCATTTTCAGGTCCCATCTTTCGAGGAAATGACACAAACATATGTAAGTGTGAAGGATCTCAGCCGTATGCATTCCAGAATGGGTCTGACCTTGGCCATGCAGAAAGAGGTTAATAGTCTGTGATCACCTGGTTGGACAGCTCCACAATGAGCCGAAAAGCCGACAGTAAGAGGCATGATTAATGCATTGGCTATTGTTATTGCTTTTTTGGAGAATGGAGAAAAGAGGAGAGAGAGAGAGAGGGAGGGAGTGAAGGAGAGAGAAAGAGAGAAAGAGAGAGAGAGATTTTGCAGTAATTCTTTTCTTCACTCTACCTCTCCAGCTGTCAGGGAGTTGGAGCTCCATCTCAGCAGCTGGTTCTGAGGTTTTCGTGCTCGCTGCCAAAAAGTCTTGAGTCTTGACAAAACGCCCCTCAAAACACAGATTATAACTATCATAACTCAGTTTAAATGAGACTCCAAAGCCAATGTGAATGTGTGTCATCAAAACCAAGGACATTTTTTTGGACGCAAATGCATGTGTGCGCAGATCCAGCGAACACCCAATGTTAGGTTGTATATGATTTTTCTGTACTGGTCTATTGGCAAGCTGCACCACATTGTGGAAAACACATTTTCCTTTTTTGTAAAGCTTTGCACTATCATTTGGTTCTATGTAGGTTAAAAGTACACTGGCTACACCCCATAAGAAAGAGAGAGAGTGGGAGAGAGAGGGAGAGAGATAAATAAAGTGAGAGAGAGATAGTGAGACAGAGTGACTGAGACAGAGAAAGAGAGAGAGTGAGAGGGTAATTTAGCAATAATTATTTTCCTCACCCTCCCCTGCAAAGTTACATATGGGTCAAATATCAGGGACACTTGTACAGTACTGTCATAGCATCATCTTTAACTGAAAGTGACCCAAACGGGTGCAATGGGCATAAGAACAAAATAATGACACTCTCGCAGGCTATAATTACTCTTAATCTAAATCAGGCTTCATGAGGGGCCTGATTCTGTCAAAGTCAATGAGTTCATTTACTGAAGCTTGGGGACAATTAACTTCTCCAGATGTTTGCACAGTGCTTGAAGTCGAGTGTGGAAAGACACAACGTCCAGAACACTGCGGCCAGACTCATCCTGTCATAGGTTAGACTTCTCCAAAAGTTAGACTCTGCCCTTGTCTGACGGTGGATTTTCCGAAGCAGATGTAATAGCATTTAGAGCTCCTCCTTTAATGAAGCTTGGACCTCAGTGCCCTTAGAGCATTAGGAAAGAGATTCACCACTGTTGTGACTCACCCAGGATGCAGACGGTTCACAGCTACCCTGTTGATGTTTCCGCAACAAGATGGCCTGTTGTGTTTATTCATGTCTGCTCCTCTTTTCCACACAGAGTGAATGAATTGAAGGGAAAAAACAGTAATCTAACATCAGCTGTTTCCTTCCTCCAGATGTCCAAAAATCAAAGGGTCTTGCTTTCCAGTAGTCCAGTGTTTACCTGTCTGGCTATCAAAAATGATAGATGTTTTACAGATGCACACTCCCGTTATAAGGCAAGGTGTGGGAACAAAATATGTCATCACACATCTGAAAGATTAGAATAGCACTACTAGCTATGGGTTTGATTTAATTAGAGCATTTACTCTGTCTGTGTGGGATAAGTTAAAGAACAAAGAGCAGCTTTTTAGCTTACTGGACTGTCAAGTGGCTCAAGCTATGTGGTCAGGCCAATGCTCCCCTGGTTAAAGCTTGCTCTACTCATTGCCACACTCAGGTTAAAGTTTGGCCTCCACTGCTGCATTCAGTCAAAAAAAAATTAAAATAATGCAGAGGATCTGGGAAAAATAAACACACTGATGGTCGAACCCTTTACACTGATTGGCCTAGCTAGGTAATGAAAGGAAGCCTATGGCCCAGACCAGCTATTTTAACAAGGTACCACCCAACGAAGCAGAGGAAGTGCAGCAGCGGGAGGATTCAAATGCACTGCAAAGTCTGCAATGTGACATCTGGTTTGCAAATGACCAACTGTCAAATCCAATAGCAAGGGGATAACTCTAAATAGAAAAAAGTTCTTCCCCACAGAGTACATACACAGAGAAAAAAGCTGCAAGTTTAGTATTTTATAATAATTTTATGATGACACACATCATAACACATTTACATATATGAATCTAATATATGCAGGTTAGCCTGGTTATTTACATTGAAGTTATATAGCACCTATGGAGGCATTCAGCATAATTCAGGATGATTTTATATGGAGTGTTTTAGCTTAGACTGCACAACCAGTGGGATGATTCACACAAATCAGTCTTCAAGCAGAGACGGACTGGGACTAAAACATAGCCCTGGACTTTCTTCACCAACTGGGGTGGGGTTGATGGATGGGGTGTGTTTGGCATGCGCAGAGTTCTGCATCTCGGCTGAGAAAGACAGCCGTTCTAGGTTCAGAACGCACAGATAGCAAGTCCGCCCCTGTCATCAAGGCAGGCTTGTGCACAATTCAGAATTGGCCGCCATTCAATTCATGAGTTGGAATTTGAATTGGAGTTGGAATGACAGGAAGTGGAATTCAATTCATGGCAATTCAAAGACATTCCACACGGTCATACAACAGAATGAATGTGTTGAATCTCACATACAAATACATTAATTATGTAATTTAATAGCACACTTTCATTACACATAACTAGTCACTCCTCAACCCTGCATACATTTTGTTCCAACATGTAGATAATGATCAAATTCTTGAAATAGATTACTCCCTCAGTGTTTGATTAGTTTTGTTCACATTTTTCATTTCAAAGTAATCAAATAACACAAAGTTGTTGTAAATGCAGTTGTCATTTATTCCAATGCAAAACTCATTGAGCAACACAGTTGCATCTAATTCTCAATAGCTCCTCAAATGACCTTTTAGGCCTGATACTATTTTCCATGTTGCTGTTATTACAGGTGTTAAATATATAAATGTTTGTAATCTGAAGTTGTAAGGGACTTCTGAAACTTAAGAAGTCCAGTGTTGACCATCAAACTATGTAGAGAAGACGTTTTCAAACAAATGTCACCTCAAATTGTTTGGCAACCATTTAAAATACTTGGTTAAAGCAAAGCATTCTGGGATATGGAGTCAGTCACATTCCATCATGTTCCACAAAATTACAATTCCAATAAATCAAACTTAATTATGTGTTCTGTGACTAGAGCTTTTAACATTCACTGCTGGGGGGAAACATTTCCTGTTAATGTAATCTGTACAAGTAGTTCAAACAAATATCATTTATAGAATAAGTAATGAAATCATTTCTGACATATATTGTAAAGCTTTATTGTTAAGCATTTCACTTATGTATATGAATTTCATTGAATTTGTACTGTATTGCAATTCTGCTTCCTTTAATTCAATTTCAAACTGTAATTCTAGATCCTGTTTTTGACATCAATTCAGATTCAATTAAAATTCAAGAATTGAATTGGAATTTAGAAGTAATTCTCAATTCAATTCTGAATTGTGCACAAACCTGCATCAAGGTACAGTCTATTCCATGCTAAGGAATGAAGAGATTGAAAATAAATTATGGCTGCTTTGGTGCATAAAACCACATCTAATGCGGAACATTTTTAAATTCAGTAAGACATAAGATGTAAGATTTAAACATTCCATAAAGGCACCTCTATAAAATTGACCTAAAGTTTACAAAACAGCACATTGCGTTGATGACATGCCTTTCAGTTAACATTGAGATCAATATTATTCAGCATCCACTTCAGCTGCCGACCCCCAAAAGCAATATCTCATCATGACAAAATAATAGCGGCTACATCACTGGTCTGGATATTTTGGTCTGAGAGAGAACAAGCCAGACACAGATCTCCGGAGCTTTATAAATTACCCGGCTTGAAAAAAGCCTGTCAGAGAGTAAACACTATAAAAACTAAACATACCACAGGATATACAGATTAGAGATCTAATAATGGGGTCCACAAGAGACATTGCAATAATATATAACATATGTAGACAAGGAATTTCATCAACAGAGGGGAATAAATCTGAAGAGAAATGTGAGAGGAAGTTCAGTTGTCTCTCACAAGGTTCTGTGCTATGGTGCTAGATAAGACTGTGCGTCTTCTTTATATGCAGATTCAATATGCAATATGAATGTTTGCACATGTCAGCTGATGAAATGTAAGAGATCAAGAAAGCAGCATTAGTCTATGTGTCTATGATCATCTACTAGTCTAGTCTGTAAAGGACCATCACTGAAGTCTAAAACAGCAGGGTGTCAAATGAGGCTTTCACTGTGCTATAATTTCTTACATCATCTCTGCTGCAAATGCCAGAAGTATGAGGTCATTCATACTAGCGGTGTGCATAAACACACAATATAAAAATATGAAAATACATTAACACACTAATGAATTTCATGCCTAAAAGTAAAAACGACATGGTTATACAGTCATGAAACTGAATTCTATATAAGTTATGCAGTTATAAGGGTGAAGAACTGAAGTGTGTTCCAGAACCACATCTATGCTGCTGGTGTGGCAGATAGTACTGAACAATGAAACTAGGTTAAATGTTTTTTCCACATTCCTCAAGCAGCCCAGACAACTGCAGTATGAGAATTGTCAGAAAAGGGGAAAACCATACAGAATGGAAAGTATTGAGGAGGAATATGGCACAAATTCATATCGAAAAAAATAAATATAATAGATACAATGAAAACAGTAAGGAAAAGTGCAGACAAAGCAGTTGTCCTTGCCGATTTCCTTCATTAAACAAGGCGAATGTCTACTTGCTGGCTTGTGCATCAAGGGCCTTCTCCCCACCCCGTTACCACGGCTGCCTGGCTGAGGGGACACAGGGCGGGGCACAGCACGGGGGGAAGCCAAGCGCTTCCTGCCCCCAGTGCTGGCATACAGAAAGACTCTCACGGGAACAGGGCACAAGAGCAGGAAGTGTGCGCATGTGTGCACGCATATGTATGTGTGTGTATTTCTCTGTGCCAGGCAGGCACAGTAAGACATGACTCCCCATGGTTCTGGATGGGGAAATCTGGCTTTATGGCAGGAACAGATGTAAAAACATGCAAAGACGCACACATCCACATATACTCACAAACACACACACACATGCAGGCACACACACGCAAGCACACACACGAAGGCGCACACACACACACACACACACATACATCTATTAATGGAAGTGTATCAAAAGTAAGACCACATCATCAAATGACCTATTCAGCAGATGAATAGATTATGAAAGGAGGGGCTGCAGATTGGAAACAGGGTGCAAATGAAACACAATCAACCAACATATTGCACATAGATCCAGCAATCAGTTACAACATCAGATTTACTGACAGTTGACGTGAATAACATGGACTATCTCTCTACACTGGCACCTGTCAAAGGGAGATATATATTAGGCAGCAAGTGAACAGACAAGGGCCAAACTGTAACGATTCTGGCACTAATAGGAAGGTGTCAGTATACACAGTACATCACAGCTTTCTGTTTATGGAGCTGATTGGCTGCAGACCTATCAGAGTGCCCTTGCTGACCCTTGTCCACTGCCAATCCGGTTTGATCATGTTTTCTTTTACATCATATGGAGATCCTGGTGGGTGTTGGTCACTGTCACCGAAAAAGAAATGGCACCAGGTTGCACAATGGGAAGAAATGTAAGCAGGGTCCTGGTGTCCAGCACAGTTTAATGATTAAGCTGATCAAACACACCTGATTCATCTCCTCTGTTAATTCCTGGGTTTAATTTGTGTGGACTATATGACCATGTGTGAGAGTGTTTGTGCACCGAAATCACATATCTGTGCTAGAACCCAGCCCTCCAGGATAATTTACCCCTTCACCTGAACACGGTCGATAAGCTAAGATAAATTTGGTGTTCGAAATTTGCTTCTTAGGGTTTGTAGAGAACATTCAAGGCTTATATAATAGTGTGCATTTTGCTTGATAGGATTCCATTAACTCCGTTAGCCTTGTAGCTCCAGTGTAAAACCACATTAGTAAAAACATTCTGACGGATCAAAATATTATACATTTTGTTACAATACACACCTCTCACCTTCACCCCAGCAATATCATCAGCTGAAGCCAACAACTCCATAATGATGATCAAGGCAAAGCAGCTCCTCCGGGACGTCCCATAACACTCCGCACCCCCACATTAAAAGATAACACTGACCCTGTTTCTCTTTTATCCAGCACATCTCTCAAACATGCTCTCACACTGATGGATTGCAGTTGGTATATGTAACCCAGATATACAGATAGCACAGTGTAAAAAGGAGAAGAGAAAAAAGGGAAGCAACAGTCCACGGCAGCCGTAGGCTACTCAGCCAATCACTGGGGCAAATGCAGAGAAAAGATTAGCTCAAAATGCATCGGGATGGCGTGGAAGCCACACACACTCAGCACCTTTCATTGCCCCTCACATTCCTTGTGTTGTTCAGAAGTTCTGCCTCCTTCACACAGACTCTGATAAGATTTTAGGTGACACTCTACAAAATGGTTTTACATACTACTTAATGTTCTATGACCTCTTATGGCATGAGGTGCTATTTTGAACCATGTTTCAAAATGTTAATTAAAAAAACAATATATAACAGGTTTGTCATCCTAGAGAAGAACTACTTAACTGTAAAAAGAGATACGAATGCTAAAATGTCTTCAATGTAGTTCTTATATAGTTTTAAATGTAACCTCTGTCTTTGCTACAGAATCCTGTATTAAGGGTGTAGGACTGCAGGTGTGCGCTGACAAGATGTATTGATATGACTTGATGTGCACATTGTTTACACATGAATATAATGTTTTATAATTAAATAAAGTAATTTGTTGTGCTCAAATGTGCAGCACAACTGAACATGCAACATCAAAACCACAGCTGACTGAGGCCATTTGTAACAGATGGGATAGTGTGGGGATCCCAAAGGAAGCTTAAGTCCTATCTGTGTGTTGGTCAAGATGTTGCACTCTTGCTGTAATGTGTTTTCAAAATGTTTTTGGAGCCGTTTCTGTTCAAATGCTCTCTGGGTTTCTGGCTCTAAATGTGTAGCATGAAGAACAGCAGCTAGTTTAGGCACTGGTATATTTACAATTTACATCTGGAAAGTGTAGAATCTTTTAGAGAAAAATGTCACATTTATGTTATTCTTGCATTTTCTGATGCTTCAGCGAAAGATGTCTGTGATTTTCATATAGCAACAGTAACCATTATCTACACATACATAAAAACCACACAAACATTTGAAACTAATTCCGCAAACCTCCCTGTGGTTAAACTTCCCACACTCCTAAGTGCATTACAGGCATCTAATGGGCAATCAACCCATTACCCAGAATGATCAATAACAGGTAGATCACACTGCTTCATGATGCCAGAGCTCTTTGCTAGTTCATGCAGCACACATGGCATGGTGTCACATCTTATTTAAAACAAAGCCACGTGAGGCTGCAATTAAGACTGTGAATTGTAAACAGCCTTGTTACTTGTTTTATTCACATTTATGCTCACCTACAGTGAGTTATCCCCTACTGAACCCTTATGAAAAGATCTCAGGAGACTCTGAGTCTCTGAGCCTCCACTGTGCTCCTGGCTGAGACAGCCTGAGGGGAAAAAAACAATAAACCCCACAGACAGAGACTCTAGATGTGTCAATGAATGAAAAGCTACGATTAAATAATAAACACACACTCCCTGATTAAAGAATAAAATGTACAGCACTGTGAAGAGCTGAGAGAAATCAGAAGCGCACAACGCAGCTTTGAGAAACAATAAGCATATGATCTTGCAGCTGCAGATGAGATACACAAAGGGGGAATAAAAATCTGTATGTCACTGCAATCTATAACCCATCAAGTGTATCTCTGTCTCTCTCCCTCTCTCCCTCTCTCTCTCGCTCTCTCTCTCTCGCTCTCTCTCTCGCGCTCTCTTTCTCACACACACACACACACACACACACACACACATACATACACACACAAACAC
>JBBMFX010000007.1:11072259-11101844 GCA_037832545.1 Rhabdalestes septentrionalis | reverse complement strand
TATCATTCTCAACCTAGTGATTTACAGTCACACAAGTAAAGTAAAGTACTAGCAAAAATGCCCTAACTGCCCTGTCAAAATGAATCAAGCTAAAATTTTAATTATGAAAAGGTTTGGCAAAGGATAAGTGCCCACTTGGTTTTATTTAAAAATTCCAGCGTAGTAGCAGCAGATGGTATTGAATAATGAATCCTGAATAGGTCATATACTTTTCACTTTTGTCTGTGAGATTTAGCTGTTAGGCATTGAGATTTCTGACAGTACAAAAAAGCTGATCATGATCTCTGTGCTGTAAACTGACAATAAGATTTACTCTTGCACTTTATCATCTCACTGCCACAAAATTTGCAGCTACCAAATTTGAAAGAAGCATTTTGTAATCATTTTAAGCGTGTATGTGTGTGTGTGTGTGGGGTGTGTGTGTGTGTGTAGGGGTGTGTGTGTGTGTGTGTGTGTGTGTCCTGTAGACTTCTTGATTTTCATTTTAAGAAGATAAAGAAATCCCTGAGTCTTTCTCATTTGAAGTGTGTGTGTGTGTGTGTGTGTGTGTGTGTGTGTGTACAGTAGGATTACAGAAAGACAAGTCAGAAGACAGCAAAACAGGTGTTTGAGTGCCCTCAGCTGGAAGACTTGGTCACTGCAGACTTTCAGTTGTGTTTTGCTTTTTTCACTCATTAATAAGACTCACAAAATGACAAAGCTCTATAACTAAGTTCATTCAAATTGACAAAGGGTGATGATGGATGATATCATGTTAACCTGAAACTGTAGTGACATCACCAGTAAAATCACAACTGTTTCTCATTCATTTCAAATCTGTCATGATATGTGTGCATAATTCTATAAAAGGCAGACACAAGGAATACTCACAGCTTCTTGAGGGCTTTGATGGCATGGCTCATAAGCATCTCTGGAGTCAGTTTCTGCTGAAACTCGATCCCGTGTCTCTCCTGAGAAGCCTGGTTCTCTATGGCTTTGGGTAACTGGGGTGTGTGGCTGCTGAAATGGCACACATCAGAGCAGCTCACTCTTCCAGGTCATAATATCAGAACAGCGAAGTAAAGCAGACAAAAATCCATAATACACTGAAACTAAACAGCTCTTACAAACCTATCCAGAATGAAAACACCATCTAAGAAAGAATAATTGTCAGATTGCCATATTGTTGGTAGCTGCATGAAACCAACCACCCTGCAGTCAAAATGACCTTAACCGGAACTCATGACATTGTTTTAGTGATAATCATTGTGGCATTTGCCATTCAAACCAGCCCATGAATAACTTCTTGGCAAGCCCTTTACAAGATGCCCCAGCTCTCCAACTGAGAGCGGATCTATATTCACGCCAATTAAAGGCATGACTCATATGTCACTACCCACAAGAACATTCAATTCTACAGGCCTGCCAGCCTGTTCCTGCACTGTAAACATTACTCAATCTATAAGAGTGGGATTGTTACAGGGCAACTTTGACTGACAGGCAACGGCTCTCTGCGTCACGCCCCTCCAGGGGAACAGAGCGAGGCAGCCCACGCACCTTTTGTCTGAGACATCCTGTTTGTGACTTTCTTTTTTAGCTATGGAATAATGATCGATTCCAAACAATGCAAAGGACAAAAGCGACAGTCTCGTTCATAATTTATTTTTAATGCAAAGGGATAACAACTAATATTTCCAAAGCCATGAGAGCAACAGAAGATTTGAGAAGAAACGTGTACGCCGCTGACACTAAATTCAGATCAACAACAGGAAGTCTTCCTCTTACTGAGCTGAACTCAATCACAGCATCAAAGATTAAATAATTACCGCAACAATCTCTATATTTTCAGGAGCTATTTATTATTTGATTGCAAGGGCAAGATTTGACTTTTGATGTGATTTGATATTTTGAATAAATATACAAACAAAACTAATCTCTGCCTGCCAAGTCAGTCTTAGATAACTAAATAAGCCAAAATGGATATCCCTAAAATTTATGAGCAGGTTCTGATAAATACCTAGGCCACTTTAGCATTGGTCTCTTTACTCACTCTCTACTCTGAAGTGACCATTTGTCATACCTGAATACACCACAGCTCAGTGTGAACAGCACAAAATTCTTTCGCTGAATTTAACCCATTCACCACATGGGGGCTTGAGATGAAACCTTTAAGGAGCTGGGGACACTGCCATGCTCAAGGGAACAACGGTGATGATGTTCGGACCCAATGACATTCAGATCAAAGACTTCCATCAAAAGAGACAGAGGTTGATACAGCTTCACATTTTGATACACAGTTCTAAATGGTGACAAGACAACCCGATCTCACGGACCACAATTTAATCAAAATACGTGATCCGATCACGATTAAGGGCTTTTTTTCATGCTAGGACAATGTTTCTCTTTTTCGTGCCATGACAATGCTCTACTACCTGAAGTATTTTCATGGGCACTGTGGTAAATCACCAGTATCTGCACTAACTCGTGACTCTCACAGTTAGGTTAAGGTTAGGGTTAGGTTAAGGTTAGGGTTAGGTTTAGGGTAAGTTTAAGGTATAGGTTAGGGTTAAGGTTAGGTTAAGGTAGAGAAACAAATCATTATCTTTCTCTTACTGTTCGGGTACTGAAGCGTTGTCCTAGCACGAAAAGGGAAGCATTGTCCTAGCACGAAAAAAAAGCCCTAAATCGTGATCAGAGCACGAATTTTGATTGATTTTATTTTTTGATAGCTGCACGAAAACCTGTGAGACCCGGCTTGACAAGATGTATTTATTTTTTTATATTTTTATAATGTATTGAAATCATTACATGTTCAAATACAGCTGGTCCAGTACTTGTGTAGAGTGTGTGATGTTGGAGCAAGGAGATTCGGATGCACAAACAGATGCACCCTGGTTCAAACTGAGGTTAAGTGCTTTGCTTAAGGGCACTTCTGTGGTGCTGTGGTTGGGATCTGTGCCACAATCACACAGCCAGTTAGTAGTACTAATTTTTGCACCACAAATTAGAATATTAATTGTATTAACTCAAAAACATCTATGTATAGTGCTTACATGTTGCTTTCTCTGCCCAGTGGAATGGCAGGCATGACTTTTTTGGGCTTCAGGAATATTCTCTGATAGGAGTTCATGAATTCTTCATGAGCCTCTTCAGAAGACCGAGAGATGACACTGCAGAGGAACAGGGTATACATTATTTTATGGATAAGAGATTTTTTTAAAAAACACCCATTTCTTAAGAGTGAATGAATTTATTCACATATATTCTCATATTCGTTTCAGGGGAAACAATGCTCAAAACAAATCCCACAACATTTCCCAATATCTAAAGCAGAGTGTGCTTGAGTTGTGCCAGGTTTCTTACCCATCTCCTAGGCCGCTGATTCTGCACAAGGCTTTCAGCTGGGAGTAGTTAATGCCAATTATTTTCTGCCCATCTGTGACAGAATGGCTTACAGTTAGTCACTCAACGTCACAGCGTGATTAACTTGTAAGAAATAACACAAAAATATATCTGCATTGTTAGTTTTCAAGAATATGGGACTGTTCATGTTATGCCAGTAAATACATGTATAAACAAAGGCTAGTGTGCTATCTTTTTCATTCCATTAGATTCAACATACCCATGTGCCAGGCTGCATGCAGAGCTGTCCCTGTGTGACAACATAAAGTCCAGTCAAAAGAGGACCACCACTGAGGACCCTCTGAACGGTACTTTAACCAGTTTTTCCAGAATCACTCCGCTAACTTGTGACAACATGTTGAACAGCTTTCACTCCCATAGTAACCAACTATGTAAACAATCCGAAACAACGCCGTAAATAATGTAAACAATCTCCCACCTCCCCCTGTGCTGTGATTGGATAGTACTGTCCAGAATCCGTGGATCAGATTGGCTAATAGTCAGCGACCACACCGTTTCTATGGTGACCGCCTTCCGCGCTAGTATTTGCTGGAAGCATGCATGTATTTTATTATTGTTTTGACACTGAATTTACTGTTATAGTTGCTATTATAGTTTCCTAAATGTTTTATAGTTATTGTTATAGTTTGTCACTGACTTTATTATTATAGTTTTGCTGCTGTTATGAACTCAAAAGGCAGAATACAAAAGCGAAGTCCAGTTTAAAATAAAACAAAAAAACTTAACACCAGCTAACTCTGTTTCACCTTTCAGCCTAAGAGGGGCTTGTATAATGCAATTTTCCAAGCTACATATATTTTCTCTATTTAGCTCTATATATATCCAAGATATATATTTTTTCTCACTTCTCATATCTGTTCTATTTTAGGTGCTGGAGCATATGTATGTATACACGGTGCAGAGTTTGCCACTAGGCCTACCCAATGATACCACAACAGTAATCCCTTTAACTGAAGAGGCTTATAAGGTTTAATTAAGTAAGTGGTTCTTGGCCTCATATGAGCAGCACAAATCAAGCAAAGCGAACTGGGCTCCATGAACTTAAATGATCTGGGGTTCTTTAATAATCTGGGCACATTTTTTCAGACTATACTTCTGTACAAAAAGAAGGTATTCTTTATGGAACAAGACAACTAAACAAAAGTGTAATCAGATGTGCACAATAACTATTAAAGGTAAATAGGTAATGCACTTATTTAATAGCTTTTTTAATTTAAATGTTTTCAACAAACAAATAAATTAGACCATCTTAAAGCAAAGGTTTTTAAAATAAAGTTCAGTTATGCCAAACTTTGAGGCAGATATTGCATTTTGGTATGGCTTTACTATGGGGTTGGTATTAAAAGTGGGTATTAGTGGTCTAAAAGCACTAATTGAATCAGGCCCTCATGTTATGAGGACAGTTGCTTTAGGGAGTAGCTAGAGGATAAGTATCAAAGGGAGCTGCTAAAGCTCTCCAGACGGCAGCAGAAGCAGTCTGTCACTGGGATGTTCAGCACACTGAAGAAGATCATTAGGGGTCCTGTGGTTGGTCCATCCCCAGCTCCAGCCCCAGCCCCAGCTCCAGCTCTAGCTCCAGCCCCGGCCCCAGCTCCAGCTCCAGCTCCAGCTTCAGCTCCAGCCCAAGCCCCAGCTTCAGCTCCAGCTCCAGCCCCAGCTCCAGCCCCAGCTCCCCAACCTCAGCCAGAAAAGGTATGTTTAACAATGTACTGAGAGCATTCAAATAACACCTTCCAATTTTTCAGAACCAAAACCAGAGCCTTTTTAAAATATACATTGTGCATTGTAGTGATGATCTATTGCTTGTTTTGCATAGTGGACACATGCAGAATGATGACTGTGGTATGTGTTGTGTACCCCATGCCCAGCAAAATGAATAGATTGCACTTTTTAGGCACCTAAGTAAACAAGAAACATCTTTTCCATAGCCAGTCTTTACTGCACCATCCATGAAGCTGAGTTACTTAGATCCTTCATTTAAGGAATAATCGTCATGTTAAGACATTTTTACCCACCCTGAATGGTAATGGAAAATGTAAAGGTAACTTCTGTTACATTTTTTATGCCTTATAGTCATGTTAATATATTTTTTAAATGACCGCTTATGGATAAACAGGGTATTCTCCAAAAGAAAAAAGAATATACCAAGTGAAAAGGTTCATAGATGACAATAACGTTGCATTTTCAGGCCTTTTCACACCGTATAGGGGATTACTTTGTAAACTTTGGGTGTTGTCCTAAAAAGGCTGCATCATCTTGGCACTTAAACATGGTGAGTCAGCAGTAGAAGCCAAGAGTAGTAAACATGCTACTAAAATGAATTCTAAACAAGAGGCATAGAGGTCACATACCTTTTATTTGGATTCAAATAAAATGAGAATGTTTCTTTCAGAGAACCTCATTCACACAATTCTATCTAAATATTTAAAAAGTAATAATAAGTAACGGCAGCAAAACCTTTTTGCCTGAACTGGCTTTTTTGTGTTTTTTGCCCTACTCCAAGAGCGTAAAATGAACCTAATCTTTAGAACACCTTCACAAGAGATCAGATTTCTGTTTTGTTTTGTTGCTTTGTTTTTTAATCCGATTTACTTCACTGAAAACCAATTACGTGTCTATCTGCAGTCTTAAAGGTCCCAGAGAGTTTCTTTTTTGCCTGATGCCATAAAATAATTTTGTTCTCAAACTAAAAGAGGATCTTATAGATGCATTTTAATAGAAATATGTGAGTGTGAGAAACAAATGAGATGTTTTTTGACAGAACAAGTATAGATGCTTTGTGTTCATATTTCTTTTTTTTCTTCTTTTTTTTTTAAAGCATTGTTCTTTGGGGAACCAAAAGAACCCTTTGCGGGTACCATTATGTAAAACCAGAAATGTGCAGTTTCACAACAGGCTGATGTGTAACGGTTGTAATTTACAGGATGAAAAGCCTTCAGACGGCAGCAATGAGGCCAAGAAAGAGGACAAAGAGGAAAAAGCGCCTGGTAAGTCAAACTCTATTTAACTCTGCATATTATTATTTTTAAAAAGCCTTGTGTGAGTTGCTCTCTTTTTAAAAATATTTTGTTGATGTAATTCATGTGTGTGTATATAATCAGATCCAGCTCCAGCTCCCCCACCTGCCCCTGCCCCTGCCCCTGCCCCTACACCTGCACCTGCACCTGCCGCAAAACCTGAGGAAAAACCTGCTGTCCCTGCAAACGGGCAGCCACCAGCTGAAGGGTAGGGGAGGAATTATTATCCCTTTACACTGTACCCACGTCAGAAAAATGGCAGTGGGCTTTTAATACATTTAGTTTGCTTTTTGTTTTTTTATTTTCTTTTTAGTTTGCATTAGCTGTGCCACCAAAACAGAATTGGGAATCAGATCAGTCAGAGATTAATGTGAACGCATCCACTTCCTTGAGCCTGTGTTTGATCAAGGAGCTGATTAAAGCAAGTATCCTTTATTTAAGCCTAATTAATTAAAACATCACAGGCTGGAGACCTGAGTAAGCAAAAGAGTCTCGCATTCAGCAAACGCAAACAGTACCCACAGGGTCTGTGTGCATCTGGCAGAGAGCAGGAGGATTATTGAGGTGAGGAGCTGAGAGAAGATTACAAGATTTGCAGCTCTTCTGATTTAAGAAGCTCTCATGAGCTGCTAAGGTTTAAGTGATAGGAGCTGAGAAAATGAAGAAAACAAAGCATGCATTAATGCTGTGGGGACTTTGCAATGGTTGTTGCTGTAATGAAAAACACACCTGGATATTTATTCTTCACTGAATGTGGCTGCATGATCAGTGTTGCTTTGCGCTGTCTCCAGTGGGAAGTTTGTCTTGTTTACAATGTGTATGAGTTTGAATGGAAACGATATGCCATGGGTCATGTTAAATATAAAAAAATCCCACTCTTTACCTGCGGCCTGTTGATACGCCACTGAATTTACAGTGAAAAGGTTGTAGTATTACGTTTTCACCAGCAGAGAGAGACAAAGACAAGCAAAACAGAGGAATCCAGTAGGCACAAGTCTGAAGAGAAACTCTAGTTAAAATGTAACAATTTTTGCATCTGTTGCACACATGCTTCCACTCAAGTAGTCTCTAGAGTGAGAGTAAAAGCTAGGAAACCCCTTTCTGATGATATACCATGGACTTTGAGGCAGGTTATTTATTTATTTTTTGTTAATTTGTTTGTTTGTTTTGTTTTTGTTTGTTTGGATTTTTAATATATACATTTACTGCAGGTTAATGTATTATTTTAGATGTACAACTATGTAAATTGTCTTCAGATCTTCATTAGAAAGGAGGGAATGTCTTCCTCAAAAGAAAAAGTGACATCAAATAACAAGAATAAAATGCTAAAAGCTAAAGTTGGCCTGACTATCTGGATACCTTACTTCAGTCTGGCTTCTACTCGTCCCAGGTCTTTGTTTTGGGCTGAATATGGATAGAATCACCTTTTGCTTGATTTGTGAGAGTAAGAGATTAGGAGTTATATTAATGTGTGCATAATTGTATTTATTAAAGTGGCTAGTAATCAGGACTGGTGTGCAGCACAGGGATTCTGAGTGGTTGTATTTGACTAAGCCCGTGCTTTTTGAGCACTTATATGTAAAATCCTTATTTCTGTCATATTCTTCACAATGTAATATAATTATGGCTCAGGAATATAATGCTGCATTAAATAATACCATTTATATGACTTATTCTACCTATTTTCAAGCAAAAAAAAGGATTGACAGTGTCTGGGTTCACCAAATCTACTAGTTTGAAAACAAAAAAGTAATGTAATCATTGCATTCAGCAGAATGAGGTCACAAAGGAAAGTAAATAATGAACACAGTTACAGTGTTTTATGGTGCAGCTGCACATTTTTCAAGCTTGTTTGTTTGTTTGTTTGTCTTAGGCAAGAAGCAGCACCCCCAGAACCACTGCCAATTGTAATAAATGCTTACTCAGATGCTCATCTTCGAACCATAATCAAACAAATGCGGGAAAGAACTAACACATTCAAGGAGAAAATTGTAGACCCTTATGCATCCTCCCCAGAGCACAGCCCTCCAGTCAGTGAGTACAAAACAATCTCAGCTTTAAGTAAAGGTAGCTGTTTATAAGAACATACATTTAAAGACACCAACATATCCAGATGAATTTAATGCATAGGCCAGGGGGGAATTTTAGATTCGTCCCCACACCCACATATTCCATCTATGGCATCAATTACAGCTAAGTATGCCTGTACAGACTTCCGTATTACAACAACTGATGACAGAGCAAAATTAAAGCATTTCACTGCAAATGATTAATTTCTCATCTATTTTACTGGGTAAAATAGATATATTTAAAAATTCTTTCAACTAATTTTGACAATTTGATGTAAACAAGTTACATAATTCTGTTCAGCACAGATCACTTATTTCATGTTGACAATTTCAGTATGAAGGTGAAACCGCAACAATTTGTTTATATTCGTCCAATTATTCATGCATTGACTCGCTGCCAATTATACCAAACACAGCACCTGTTCTGAGAAAAGACGACTTCATAAAAAAGCAAGAAGAGGAAAGGAAAAGGAAAGAAGAAGAGGAGAGGATAAAAAAGGAGGAAGAGGCTCGGAAAGCTGCAGAGGCAGCTGAGAAAAAGAAAGAAGAAAAGAAAGAGGAGAAGAAAGAAGAAAAGAAAGAAGAAAAGAAAGAAGAAAAGAAAGAGGAGAAAAAGAAAGATGAGAAGAAAGAGGAAGCTGCTCCCGAAAAGGAGGAGGGCCGTTCCCTCTGTCCAAAAATCAAATGCACTTGCATAGAAATTTTGCTGAAGCCCATTGAAGACAGGATGGACAAAGTTCTGGGCACATCTATGGATCCGTTCACAGGTTAGACATACCTCAGAAATCACACAGTTTACTACATCCACTTAAATTTTTGGTTGTAGAGCTACTTCAGATATTGCAACATACTTTGTAGCTGTTTCAGTTGCATTTTACTTTCTCTTCCTTTTGCTCATTCATCCTCTGTAGATCGCCGGTACATCGCCTGGCTGAGCATTGTGACTATCGCCTTCAACTACAACCTCTGGTTCATACCAATACGCATGGTCTTTCCCTGTCAAACTCCTGAGACAATTCCTCTATGGTTTTCTCTAGATATCATAGCTGACCTGATCTACATCATTGATATGGTCATTTTCCAACCACGGCTGCAGTTCTGCAAAGGAGGAGACATCATTGTAAGCAGATACCAATGTATTTGAATGTTAATGCAAGATGTATTGATGTTTAATTTTCTTTAGTTCATTCAAATAATGCTACTTTTCTCTCAGTATGATAGAACTGTAATTAAGAAGCACTACAGAGAGTCTGCAAAATATAAGGTACTGATTGAAAGAAATTTGAAATGAAAAGTTGAGTGTTTCAGGCAGCAAATTAACATTCAGTATTAATTTTTGTAACAATATTTTCCTGTTAAGAATGACCTAATATCAGTCATGCCTTTGGACGTGTTGTACACTGCTTTTGGATTTCAGTCCATCTTCAGAGTCAATCGAATCATAAAGGTATGTGACACTGTTGTGTTTTATTTTTCATTTGTCATTTGATGGTACCAGTCAGATGTTTGGACACAGCCTGATTGACTTTGTTTGGATAATGCATAGTAACAAGAGAGGAAAAAATTGTAAAAGTGTTAAATTTTCAATTAATAAAAACACTGAAATACTTTTAGAATCAAGTATAAGCCAACAGTTGCATTGGATATGAGGCAAGACCTCATGAAACTGCTTGAGAGATTATCAAGAGTGTTTCTAGAAGGTTCTAGAATATAAGATAATGGTCATTGCATCACTCATGTGTTATTATATGCTTTTGAAAAAACAAGACCCTGTCTGTCAGTAGGTGTCCAAAATTGGTACTATAGGCTTTAATATGTAGCTGTTTAATTATTGATGACAGATTTATTTTTCAGATTGAGGCCTTTTTTGAGTTCAGTGATCGACTTGAGGGCATTATGACAAAAGCTTACATCTGGAGGTAGGTGATCTGAATCCGAGTAAAAGATGAGAAATAAAAGAAGAACCTTTAATTAGTCCCACAATTGGGAAATTTGCATTGCTATGACAGCAAGTGGACAGTACAAATAAGAAAGCTTATTTTTATTAGTTTCTCAAAGTTTCTATGAATTTCTTAACTTTAAAACTGAACAGCAGTTGAATAGCTTTAATCTTTAGGTCTGTCAATATCACCCACTTCTTCTAGCAGTGGAAGTGATCGTAAAGACCTGTTTGGTTCTTTTGTCAGAGTAATTCGCACCATTGGATATCTCCTCTTCATCCTTCACCTCAATGCCTGTGCTTACTATGTGGCATCTGCCTACCAAGGCATCGGAACAACCAAGTGGGTCTACAGTGGTCAAGGCAGCTCGTAAGTATCCACACTTTGTTAATGAACATTTCAAAACCCGTTTCCTAAAATAATATATTTTTAGAAACAGATTTTTTTCGGTAGGAACCTTGAATAAAAATTAATAAATTATTCAATCTTTTTTTATAGATACTAAAGCTTTCTTGTGATACTGTGATGAAAAAATAATGTTCCATTCACTACAGTGAAAGCAGTAGCCTCTCATGTGGATTTTTATATTCTCATAGCTACCTGAGATGTTTCTTCTACTCAGAGAAATCCCTGTTGATGATCGCAGAACTACCTTTTCCAGACTCCTTATTTGGCCAAATCTTTCAGATGGCTAATTATTTTTTCGGTGCATTTTTTTTGTCCATCGTTCTTGGCCAGGTAGACATGTTTTGTCTATACACTTTTTTTATTTTTTGCTTCAGCTTTTTCTATATTGAGATTTTTTTGCTGGCTTTGCGATTTTTATTTTCTTGATTGATTGTAGTTGTTTGATTGTAGTTGTGTGTTGTTTTGTTTTTTGCTAAATGTTTTGATATATATGTGTTTTACATCAAATAGAGTAAAATGTTTTAAAGGCTCTACTTTTCTACAGGTACTTGCGCTGTTACTATTTTGCTGTGCGGACCCTTATCAACATTGGTGGACTTCCTGAGCCTCACACAGTTTTTGAGATCATGTTTCAGTTGACAAACTTTTTTGTTGGTGTCTTTGTCTTCTCAAGTTTGATTGGACAGGTAAAAGATGAGGTTTAGAATTTCCATTGGACCGCGACCCCTGTCCATGCAATTATTTCCCCAGTCTTGACCAGTAGCTAGAATCCTTGACTTTTATTATGGTCTCTGTAGGCCCCACTTATTGTAGCCTCATAGTCATTTGGCTAGACATGGTCTTTTATCAGAGCTTACAAAATTGTTTAAAACATTTTAACTAATCATGGGTCATAGGAATCAGGAGAGAGTCAGATGCTTAAATGTATGTAATGTATTACAGATGAGAGACGTCATAGGTGCAGCCACTGCTGGTCAAACATATTTCAGAGCCTCTATGGATTCGTGTGTGGCCTACATGGTGACAAATCGCATTCCAAAACTGGTACAGCACAGAGTGCGTACATGGTACAACTACACCTGGGCCTCACAGGGCATGCTGGGTAAGACATGTTTATTTATACCTAGATGTTGCTGTTTCAAACGTTACAGTGACAAAAAGATTTGGGTAAAATAGCCTTAACCCATACACAAGGTAAAGTATGTATCTATTGAAATAATCAAGTCAAGTAAAAGCAATTGAAAGAATCATTTGAGTGCAAGTACAGAAGTATTTTTCTTAAGAACTGAGTAACTTGCCATGGCATTTCTTGGTATACCTAATATCTACCAGCAGAGGAACTGAGTTTTGTTATGCAATGTTCAACAATCAACATAGTTTAAAACGCTTTTTCTGTATGTTTTTGTTGTTCATTATCATTTGAAACCAAAAGTCACCTTTACATTTTGTGAAATTTGGTGAAATTTTATTAGGAATGAAATATGCTCCAAAATGACTGAGAATAAAATGAAAAACTTAGAATTTAACATTGTTTTTGTGTTCTCCTGTGAAGTTACTAGTTTGGGGATTGTCCATTTTATTAGATTACTGGACAGTGACGATGTATTGAATGCGCATATATTTGTGTGAATGGAAGAGACAAACTTATGGAGAAGCAAGATGGGAGTTTCAGGCATTTACTGTCTTTGTTTTTCCTAATTTTTCATTAAGTGAGCTTAGTGTGTTTTTGCCACTTTTTCCTTAGATGAGTCTGAGCTGCTGGAGCAAATGCCTCTGGTGATGAGAACAGCCATCGCTGTGGACGTCAACCTTGCCACTTTCCAGAAGATTGACCTGTTTAAGGTGAGACTGCTTTATTCTCAGGCACCAATTGGAAGAAATACAGGAAAATCAAAAAATATATATATATTTATGTTACACTGTTACAGGGGTGTGATAATCAGATGCTTGTGGACATGTTGCTTCGCCTGAAGTCTATAGTATATCTGCCTGGAGACTTTGTATGTAAGAAGGTGGGTTCAGTGTGTGCTACCCCTCATGATTATTGGGGTTCGCCTGTCCAGCTCCTTTGCTCTCCTTCCCTGGGTGTTCTCACCTCCCTGTCTCCTTAGCTCGTTTGTCCTCTTTGTCAGTCCACCATAAGCCCAGCCTGTTCCTTTTGGCCCGTGATGCTTTGTGTAATATTTGTATCCCCATAGGCAGTGTTTTTTTTTTGTCTTTTTTTTTTTCATCCACTGTGGACACATCCACTGTGCCTAACTATTGTATGTAGATTCTATTGTCTTAAAGAAACAATCAGTGGGGATTTGTAGTTATACAGTGTGTTTGTGTCTGCCTGTGTGTATATACCAATCAAGCATAATGTTAAAACCACTGACAGGTGTAGTGAATGACAGTGTCTTATGATATTTACTATAGTGGGGATTTTCACATTTAAAATGGCATTAAAAGGGTCTAAAAAATGAGGGAGTACAGTCTTTAATTGTAAACTACAAAGTGCACCTACTTCTGTTTTCTCCAATATAAAAACCACTGACCGATAAAATTAATAACACTGATTATCTCATTACAATGTCACCTATTAAGAGATTGGGTTTATAAGGCAACAGGTATACAAGCAAACAGTCCTTGAAGATGTGTTGGAAGCAGGAAAGTTGTCAAGTGTAAGATCTGAATGACTCGCTTTACGACTGGTTCTGGTCCATGAGGGCCTCACCTCACATCTTATAGAACTTAAAGGATCTGTTGCTAACACTTGTAGAGGTCATGTTGAGTTCATGCCTCAATGGGATGGAGCTGTTTTATATATATACATATACAGGGGGTCCTTGAGTTACCACACATATCTGTTCCTTCTACAGTGATTTTGGTGTTAGTCGAAACACACCCTAGCCTCAGTCACTTACCTATCCTAACACAGCTGTAAAATCATAAATACACATTCTAAGCCACAGAAAAAGGAAAACTCCCTGACTTAATACTGTGTTACTGTGTATTCTCCTGACACCAAACTAGTTCGCCCATGTAGACCCTAAATAAATATATATGTAAATATATGTATGTGTGTGTGTGTGTGTGTGTGTGTGTGTGTGTGTGTGACCAAAAAAGAGTGCACCAAAAAATTTAAATTACATAACTTCTGTCCAATAGGGTGACATTGGTAAAGAGATGTACATCATTAAGGCTGGAGCAGTGCAGGTGATTGGTGGTCCTGATAACAAGATTGTATTTGTGACCCTGAAGGCAGGCTGTGTGTTTGGAGAGATCAGGTGAAGCTTTAAGTGAATCTGACATACAGTACATACAGTGGCATGTATGTGCATAAAGTTCAAGGCACACTGCCTGAGTGTAACGGCAGCATGTATTTTCCCCTTTAGTCTTCTACAATCCTCAGCTAATGGAGGCAACAGAAGAACCGCTAATGTGGCAGCACATGGTTTCGCCAACCTCTTTGTGCTGGATAAGAAAGACCTCAATGACATCATGATTCATTATCCAGAGGCCCAGAAACTTCTAGCCAGGAAGGGAAGGTGAGAAAGAACATGAGAATTGTACATTATGATTCTAAGCTTATTTATATTTAAATATCAACAACTGACTGGAATTCCAATTATTTTTTCCCTTGACCCACAGGAAACTGATGAAGGCTAAAGGCCCAGCTGCAGCCAAAGCAGAAGAGGAAAAGAAGAAAGGAGTGGCACTATTCGGACCCAAGCCTCCAACTCCTAAAATGCTCCGGGCATTTGGAGGCTTCACCAAAAAAGGATTTATAGACAAACTTAAGGTAGGAAATTCTTTTTTTGATCTAGGATGCACAAAGATACTTAGTTATCCATACACTGAAGGAAACAAGTATACAGGTGTTAATGTTTTACTTTTATATTAGTACGCTGCAAATAAGCATGGATAACACAAAACAATACCAAATACTAAAGTTAGACTTTTTAACTTAATGGCTGAGTTAGAAGGTAAACATTCTGTCATCCTGTGATACAACATGAACTGCAGTCTGCTCAGTCCAAAAACAGTGAAAAGCCTTTAGCTGTTAGCTGGTCATGGACATGAGCCTGCTTTTCATGCTTTTGTTTTTACCACAAACCTTTACAGCTTCTCGAGTATAGCTTCAGTGACTTTTAATCTTGACCAAATTCTAGCAGTGTCTGACAATGGTAAATGAACATTGCTGGAGGTAGGGTGTATATTTTTACACACATCTATATACACAGGGGGGGAAATAATTATTTGATCCCCTGCTGAATTTGTGAGTGAGCTGTTTCATTTAATTGAGAGAGACAGAATAGCAAAAACAACATCAAGAAGAAACATGTTACATAAAAATTATAAACATATTTGAATTTCACTGAGAAATAAGTATTTGATACCCAAACAAAACATGATTTATTACTAGGAGGAGAAGCCCTTGTTGTCAAGCACCGCATTAAGACGTTTCTTGTAGTTGGTCACCAAGTGTGCACACATCTCAGGAGGCATTTAGGCCCACTCCTCTTTACAGAAACTCTCTAAATCATTTAGGTTTATTGGCTGCTGATTGGTAACATTAAGCTTCAGCTCCTCCAGAGATTTTCAACAGGATAAAGGTTTGGAGACTGGCTAGGCCACTCCAGGACTGTAGTGTACTTCTTTAGCCACTCCTTTGCTGCTTGGCAGGATGTTTTGGGTCACTGTCATTCTAGAAGTCCCACAACCCATCTTTAGTGTCCTGGCTGTGGGAAGAAGTTTCTCATCCAAGATTTTATGGTACATGGCCCTATCAGTTGGCCCCTCAACTCTATGAAGTCATCTTGTACCCTCAGATGAAAAAATCCTCAAGCATGTTTCCACCTCCATGCTTGACTGTGGGGATGGTTTTCTTTGGGCCATACCCTGCATTTCTCTTCCTCCTAACACTGCGGGTGGAATTGATGCCAGAGAGCTCGAATTTGGTCTCATGTGACCACATCACTCTCTCCCAAACCTTCTCTGAATCTTTTAGATGTTCACTGGAAAACTTAAGATTGGGTGTACATGTGCCTTCTCAAGCAGTGGGACCTTGTGTGAACTGCTCCTCACCCCATGTGGCAAGATATTGCATAAAGCTCCTGACTGAGGGCAACTGAATATTTCTTCCATTTCCGAATAATCGCACCTACACTTGTCAGCTTCTCACCAAGCTAATTACTGATGTTCTTGTAACCCATTCAAGCCTTGTGCAGGCATACTATCTTGTCCCTGACATTCTTTGACAGCCCTTTCATCTTGCCCATGGTGGTGGAGAGGTTGGAATGGAAAAAAATGATTCTGTGGCCAGGTGTGCTTCATACACATAACGAGTTAAGACCAGGAGTATCTGCAATCGATAGATTGATTGTAATATGTGTGCAATATGGGCACAGACATCTGTGGGAACCAGAAATCTGGCTGGGTTTTAGGGTATCAAATACTTATTTCACTCAATGACATTGCAAATCAGTTTATAACTTTTATGTAACATGTTTTTTTTTCTTGATTTTTGCCTGATATTCTTGATAGTCTCTCTCCATAAAAATGAAACTACCTAATAAATTAAAGATTTTCATTTTCAAGTCAGCAAACGTACAAATTCATCAGGGGATCAAACAATTATATTTCCCCACTGTATATACGCGCACACACACAAACACACACACACACATACACACACACACACACACACACACACACACACACACACACACACACACAGAAATATAGACAATGACATGACTAATGTGTTTGTGTGTGTGTGAGTGTGTGTGTGTATGTTTGTGTGCGTGTGCTTGCACCTACACACACACACACACACATTGATATGTCACAAAATGAATTCACTACTAACAGATACTAAAAGTAACTGTAAATGTGTAACTTCATTGCTCATAATATTCAACTAAATTACCCATAAGTCATCTTACCAGATTTTTAAGAATTTTGTTTGATTTCTCTGACCATAGCTTTCACTTTGGTGCAATTTGGTGTTAATTATTTATTTATTTTTCCCTCTTTTCCTTTTACAGGCAGCCAATGCCACTGATTAGTAATTAATGCAGCAAAGGAAAAGTAATAATATTAACTTTTGAAATGATAGATTGCAGGTGTATTTTATTATCTAGAATCTTGTACAGTTTTAATCATTTATGAATACATCAACATTTTGTACCAAAATATAATAAAGGCCTCATTTTTTTCACAAATGAAGAGCATGAAGAAACGGATGGTGTTTTAAATAACCCCCCACTAAACACAGCAAACCCAAATATCTAGTTAGTCTTCTCTGTTTATCTGACAACTGGACTGACAGTCCTTTGAAAAGACTAAGCATGTGTGGAATCACTCGGTTAATCCCCTTAGGCTGCAAGAGACTGTGTAAGAATAAATGTAGTGAGTTATCTCTCTGTGTGGGTGGTCAGAGTACATATGTACTACAGCACAGGAACAGAACAGGTGAATATGCTAGTATTCCTCCAATTCTGGTTGACTGTGATTTCTTTCATAAAGGAATCTTGATTAAACAAAGAGTGTTGGAATAATAAATGGTATCAATGAGAAAAGAAAAAAGAGAAAGAAAGAAAGGATGAACAAAAGAAAGAAAGAATAAAAATGGATCTGCCTGTAATTTTGACAATGCTAACATTCAGTGAATTCACGTGTGATGCACACTAAAAGTAACACCATAGGTATAATCTGTCGAGCACAGTGTGCCATTGGTGTACTGATGTTGGCGCAGTGTGAGGAGCGCTCTGATAGGTGAACTGTGATGACCTATGAGGAAAGGAGTGTTCCTTCAAGGGAATTAATAGGGCTAAAAGAATTAATTGTACCAGGCTGGGGTCCAGGATTAAAATACAGTTGGTGAGGAACAAACTTAGATGTAGTCAGCGATGTTCAGCAAGCTGAAAACGCTTTTGTGGCCCAGTGTAGCAGTAGCTCAAACTCCTGCTCCTGCTCCTGCTCCTGCCCCGACACCAGCTCCTGCTCCTGCCCCGGCACCAGCTCCTGCTCCACCAGCCAAGGTAAGAGGATGCACACACAGCACACACATCACTGATCTATTCAAGCTTACTGCACACACATTTAACATACAATCTCACAAGCAGAACACAAATGTATTGATTCAAAACATTTTAAGTACTCCATAGAAGCACCTTTCCTGGACCGATTCTTTATTTAAATGAGATAACAGTGTATTTATACTGTATTGTTTACAATAGAGGTGCCATGAAGAACACCAGTGATCTATTCAAGTTAATTGCACACACATGCAAGCAGCAGTAGTTTTTGTACAGTCTGTACAGCAGCTTTTCTATTTGCTGTATTCCAGAAACTTTTTTTTCATGCATGGTCAATAGTGTATAAAACAATAGTGACATTCAT
Source organism: Rhabdalestes septentrionalis (assembly GCA_037832545.1). Classification (NCBI taxonomy): domain Eukaryota; kingdom Metazoa; phylum Chordata; class Actinopteri; order Characiformes; family Alestidae; genus Rhabdalestes; species Rhabdalestes septentrionalis. Next base: position 11,083,619 of record JBBMFX010000007.1, on the reverse strand, counting down.
ATTTTACTCAGACATCTCTCCAAAAATTGCAAATGCAATAGCCAGAAACAATGATCCAGTTGTATATACAGTTCCATGGCTGTAAATAATATCTCTCTCTCTCTTTCTCTCTCTCTTTTTCTTTCTCTGCATTTACTGTGCTCACATAGTTAATTTACTGTTGGTAACGACAGGAAACATAATAGTTTTTTTTTTCCCTAGAGCATATCAGGCTTCATGCATTCATGTTGTGGGTAATTTGCATTTCTGAGTGGCTGATATTGTGACAGATGTAAAACAGCACAATCTGCTTCTTAAGATTCTACTAATTTGTGTCAGTATGACTGTAAACATCACACCCAAGTGTGCTTGACAAGTAAAAAAATATCTTGTATGTAACAACTGTGAGAACAGGCTACTGTGAGATATTATTTTGTCCAAAGGAGGACAAGCCAGAAAAGGATAAAGATGCAGGGAATAAAGACGAGCAGAAAAAGGAAGAAGAAAAAAATGCAGGTTGGTCATTTGGTACTAACTGTGCTTAAGATCTTTTGCAGCCATATTCACTATATTCCTGCCACCTAAAAATTACTGCTACATCTGTCAAATCAATCAATAGATGGTACATCATTGGAAGCAATGCAGTGAAGATTTTTTCTTGTAATAACACATTTCAGAATGAGATATTTCGCGGTGTTAACTTGAATGTGATTTCGGTGCATTTTTTTATTTCAGTAGAAAAGAGATGGTTTGACTTAAAATCATTTTCAAAAGTTTTCCTTCAACTAAAATGTATTTCTTTGACATTCTTGCTAGGTTTGTAATAGAAGAAAAATAAGTAATATAGTTAGATTTTGTATTATGTGTTAGCTGGATTGACCCCATTCATCTGTGATGTACAAACTAAAGAAGCAAACTTAGGTTCTGTGTGTCTGATCAGCTGAGTTTGGGCAAAATGAGAAACTGACTAAACACCATTTTCCACCAAGCCATTCCTTTAAGATGGTCTTGTCTATTACACAGTGCACCTGTGCCTAGAGGCTGTTTGTGAGTAATCCAGCTCTGTAGAGAAAAGCTTATGTTGTCTCTTCTTGTACTTCACTCTCAAACATATTGATTGGTACTGGTGTTGTTCTACTGAATAATAAACTACACAGGATGAATTTAGACATTATTTGATAAGTATTTCAAAAGTTCAGCAGAAACATTTTTTAATAAGCACTACCATGTTTTGCACATTGACATGTCACATTTTAACTCTTACAAATAAAGTACAGTTTTAAGTACAGTATATAACATATGTAATATATGTAACAATTTTACCCAGAAAATTGTCATATTTTTATTCATCGCTACTGGCCTACAAAAAGCCACCTAATTGTAATGTGGATCACAAGACAAGCATTAGATATTTAGCAAACTAAATGATAGCCAATGGGATGAAACAGTTAACAAGTTTACAGACTAGAATTTGACTCTGCATCACCACATAACCAGTTATTAGGACGTTTGACAAGCATTGTTACAAATTATTTTCGTGTCATAAAGAAAACTTGTTTTATTTGACATATTTTTTGTCAAATTGTATAATTGTTCACACAACAACTTTCCCATGCTTCACAAAAATAATAATTAGTAATAAAGAAATAATTGGAAAATTCAAAAATGTTTTACTGGTAGTGTATGAAGTTATTCATGTATGATAGACTGAGAGAGGGACTACGCTTTAAATTGAATAAGATGGCTTGCATTTACTCAGGGATTAAGATAAAACAGAAAAAGCTTTCAGATAAAGAAAATCACAGCTTCTTATAATGCTTCTATAGCCCCTGCTCCTGCCCCTGCTCCTGCTCCTGCACCTGCCCCAGCTCCTGCCTCTGCCCAAGCTCCTGCTCCTGCCCCAGCTCCTGAAGCCCCCAAGCCCGAGGCCAAGCCAGCAGACACAGCTAACGATGCACAGGGAGCTGCTGAGGGGTAAGAGTTCAGCTCCTTTCCATATATATCTAATCAGACAGTGTAAGAATACTTCCTTTCGTGTTGTTAAGCCACATGATCTGAATCTGCATCAGAAGTGCCTATAATACTATAGTAACCATCTGGTTCCTTCTTGGTGTGGAGATGTAAACCACTGAGTCACTGCTGTGCCTTTTTTCCAAGCATATGTCCTAAAGGAGCTGAAAGAAGATTAGAGGATTTGACTTAAGAGGGTCATGGGCTAGCATCCACGTGCTAAAAAGCTTTCCAGGGTTTTCTCTCTTAGGTGCATTTACTAGTATTCTAAAATGGTGACATCTCAGAAGTAACAGGATCAGAAATATATCTGTAATAATAATATTATTAATAATAATATGGATAATAATAATATAATAATAATAATATAGTGACCATCTAATAATGATTTCATGAACCATTTGAGGACATTTAAATGTTACTAATACTTTTGATTAAATTATTAAAACAGAAAAGATTTAAAAATACTTTTTACAGACATCTGGTATTAAAGTCAGCGAGTGAAATTCACCATAGTAGAAACAAGCTGATCTCAAAAGGCCTGAGCTCCAGGTTTACCACTCGCACAAATAGGTTTCCAGAACTGAACACTCGGTATCATTAGAAAGTGTTTTGAAAATATGATCCTTCAAGGACCTGTATATTGTCTTTACATCTAGAGATGAAAAGCATCTTTATAGCTGGAAATCTTTTGTCTAGGAATTAACATCTGTTTTGTTTTTCTGGATATAAAAGTAACAAGTGCTTTTCATAATTTCTACTCCTTCCTAGGGAAGGGGAGGCTCCACCACCTTCTCCACCTGTTGTCATCAACAAGTACTCTGACCACCACCTGAGAGAAATTATCAAGCAGTTAAGAGACAGAACAATATCATTCAAGGATAAAGTGACAGATCCCTACGCATCTTCTCCAGAGCGCAGCCCTCCAGTCAGTAAGTCTCTGGCAACAATATGCAACATAGTACATCTCCGCTCCTGTAGCTGTCACAAGAGGAGAATATTACATATTATTTCATTGTATATTAAAATATAAAGTGAGATCAAAATTCACTGTTTAAGCACCGGTGTATCGGAAGGATGACTGGGCTAAGAAACTGGAACAAGACAGGATAAAGAAGGAGGAGGCCGAGAAGAAGAAAAAAGAAGATGATGCCAAGAGAGCAGCCGCCAAAAAAGAAAAGGAAGAGAAAGAAAAAAAGGAGAAAGAGGAAAAACTGAAGGAGGAGCAGGCAAAGGCAGCAGCAGAAGCTGCAGAGAGAATGTGTCCAGAAATTAAATGCAACTGTATAGACGTTCTGCTGAAGCCAATAGAGGACAAAATGGACAGCTATTTAGGGTCCACCATCGATCCCTTCACGGGTAAGACTTAGTAGACAGAACAGCATTTAAAGTTAACATGCACACACATTAAAGCCATTAATGTTGGGATCTTTCTTTCTTTTTGTTCTTTATTTATCTCACAAAGACCGGCGGTATATCAAATGGCTGAGTGTGGTCACCGTGGCTTTCAACTACAACATATGGTTTGCAACGGCACGCTTGTGCTTTCCCTATCACACACCAGAGTCTATTCCGTTCTGGATATTTTTTGACATCCTTGCAGATCTAGTCAATCTCATTGACATAATCGTCTTCCAGCCACGGCTACAGTTTGTCAAAGGAGGGGATATCATTGTAAGTCTTTCATTTACTTACAGAGGACATGGATTTGGCTCATGCAGTGTTACTGTGCAAATGTCTATTTCCCGTGTACCTGAGAAAATTGTCCTAGAGGAAGCGCAATATTACCATCAAATACCTGCTTTGGCCCATTCGGTACTTCATTAGATTGACTCAGATATGCTGCTAATGGAATTGCTCAAATCCATGCAATGCCTTGCACAGAAAAGAAATCTGGAACCAAACCTGTGTTGTTCTAGCCAGCTTACAAAATGACTATTTTTTACAAGTAGAAATATCAAGATATACTTTAATGCTTTTTAATATTTTAATTAGTTTGTTTACATTGATTTGAATTGTGTTTTGCATGCAGAAAGGCCCTCACTACTGATATAAATACCTTTAAAAAAGAAATTTATCTCTTTAAAGGTTATTCATAAACTGTAAAGAAATGTGCAGGTTATTGTATATAAATGTCTAATCTTGCCCAAATTTTAAAGATTATTAATCATAAACCTGAAATGTGTTGTGTTGTGGCCTGAGTCCCACTCAGAATGTGTTTCTCCCACTCAGTCGAGTGTTGTTGTTTTTTTTTCTCATTATTTCATAATCTTCCAGAAAGACAGAACAATGGCAAAGCAGAAATATAGAGAGTCTGCCAGATTTCAGGTGAGTACAATATATCTTCTTGAAACTAATTGAATTCTGATTGTGTCTTTACCAAATTTAGGCTAATGTTCACAACAGGTATCATGAACTTTAACTGATATCAATACAGACTCTCATTGATTCACTTTGTTATATATGCCCAATGTAGCGACTCATTCTTCCTAGAACTTCATCATAACCTTTCTTGTTCTTCCATCAGTCTGACATGATAAGCATCATTCCATTCGATTTGCTGTCTCTTAATTTTGGGTTTTCATCAATTTACCGACTGAACAGGTTCACGAGGGTGAGCACAAAACCCACACTATTTATGTGTGCTTTGTATTGTGCTGTCGAATGATGCATTATCTGTTGTTTCTTTTCAGCTTGAGTCATTCTTTGAGTTCAGTGATCGACTGGAAAGCATTATGGCCAAAGCTTACATTTGGAGGTCTGGAACTGTCTGGCAGGCATCTTAGCTAAAGGCCTTTCTCTACTTTTAGCCCTGCATTTTTCTGATGATAGACTTTGTGCATTTGACTATTTAATAACCTGAATTTTCTAACTTGCTGGTTTCTTCTAGAGTGGCCCGCACCACTGGCTACCTCCTGTATTGTCTCCACCTCAACTCTTGCCTGTATTACGTAGCATCAGCCTATGAGGGACTTGGAAGTACTAAATGGACCTATGATGGTCAAGGAAATGCGTATGAGATCTTTTGTCTTGTGTTGAAGAGAAATTCCATTGCTTTTTCAACATTTCTGCATGATTAAATCATAGTTAAACAATAACACTCACAGTGATTAGATGTGAAATGCTCCATGAAAGAGAAATTGGGGTGGAGGTAGCTCAGTAGGATACTATCCTCTGGAGCAAGAGGTCATGGGTTCGAATCCTACTTTCAGCACACCACCACTGGGTCCCTGAGCAAGAACCTTAACCCCAAGTTGCTCCAGGGAGACTGTCCCCTGTAGGTAGGGAATGGAAGTCGCTTTGGATAAAGGCGTCTGCTAAATGCCGCAAATGTAAATGTAAATTGCGTCAGAATTGCTTGTAGTGTTGAGAGGAACCCGTCCATATATTCCAATATGAAATTATTACACAATATGGTTATGACTTGATGCATGAGACATTATTTTGTGATAGTTTCCTGATAGGATTGGCTGTTTGTTTGTTTTTTCTACAGTGCACCTGTATAAAACACGGTACCATAATGATTTTGTTACATAATTTCCAACAAATTTGGTAGCAATTTTGAAAACTGGTGGAATTCCCTACTAAGCATTAGTCCAGTGGTGTTTATGTCCATCAAACCCTTATTTCAACCAAAATTCTGTTTTCACCACAGATACCTACGATGTTATTACTTCGCCACTAGAACACTCATCACCATCGGAGGCCTGCCTGAGCCACACACACTCTTTGAGATTATATTTCAGATGGTTAACTTCTTCACAGGGGTCTTTGTCTTCTCTAGTTTGATTGGGCAGGTTAGTGAGAAGTGGAAAATAGAACAGAATACAGTTACAGGATGCACCCCATTAACCATTAAACTATTCATCTGGATTTTATACACAGATGAGAGATGTCATTGGAGCTGCTACTGCAGGACAGACCTATTTCCGTGCATCTATGGATTCTTGTGTGGCTTACATGAACACATACACCATTCCCAAGCTGGTACAAAACAGAGTGCGCACCTGGTACAACTACACCTGGGACTCACAGGGCATGCTGGGTAAGACTTAATATACATCAGAAATACATCATGGTATGGACTTGAAGAAAGCAGGATGTGGTCCATACTGACCTAAATCTGTGATACCCACGGTTTCCTGCTGCATTCTTAAAAATAAAGGTGCTAAATGATGGACGCCACAGACAAGCCCCCTTTGGTCTTATTTTTATTATTATTATTTCTTTATTTCATCATTGAGTTCTTAGCTGTTGTTTATGGTAACATCCAGCAACCTACCAAAGATAAGATAAATGTAAATATTATGGACTGATTACCTGGACATTTAACCAATGTCCCGTACCAGGTGATTAATCTGATTCATCACTAGGAATTATTCTAGCTCATCTGGGTCTAGAAAACCAATTATTTTGCCAAAAATGAAATAATGAACACAGAAACAGAAAGTTTCATGAGTTCATCATACAAACATTCCCTGCATAGGATAAAAATGTGCTGGCGGCTTTAAAAACATAAGCATCATGCAACTGTTTCAGAGTGAAAAAGTACTGTGCTTTTCTCTTTAGATGAATCAGAACTGCTGGACAAAATGCCTCTGGTGATGAGAACAGCCATTGCTGTGGACGTCAATCTTACCACTTTCCAGAAGATTGACTTGTTCAAGGCAAGAACGATTTAAGCAAACAAAACTCTTCAATTCCATACGTCCGTTTGTGGCTCATTAGCAAACTGTCTGATGCCCTCTGGTGGTGGCCTGTATGTGCCAGAAAATGAAAGTTGTGCAGACAATAAAGCTATAAAGACAATAAAGCTGTACAGACATAAAGCGGTACGAAATAAGCGTGAAATGAAAAGTGTAAATACTGTTTTAGAGTTGATATGCTGGCATGTCTTCTCATAGGGGTGTGATAACCAGATGCTTGTGGACATGTTACTGAGGCTGAAGTCAATTGTATATCTGCCTGGAGACTTTGTGTGTAAGAAGGTGAGAGAACCACAACAGATATTTATTAGCTTCATGCTGTTCTCACTGTGATACAGCAAATTAAACTTACACTATATTTACAAAAGTATTGGGACACCTGACCATTACACCAACAGGGACTTCAGTGACATTGCATTCAAATACACAGTTGCTCCCCCCTTTGCAGCTATAACAGCTTCCACTGTTCTTGACTTTCCACAAAACTTGAGTGTTTATTTGGGATTTAGTGCCCATTCATTCTAATGATATTTATGAAGTCAGACTCTAATTTTGGACGAGAAGGCATGGCTCACAATCTGCTTTCCAGTTAATCACAAAGGTGTTGGATGCTCTGTCAAGGTCAGGGTGCTGTGTGGGCCAGCCAAGTTCTTCCACAACAAACCCATTCAGCCATATCTTTATGGATCTTGCTTTGTACTCTGGGGTACAAACATGCTGGAATAGAAAAGGATCATCCCCAAACTGTGTCTATAAAACTGGAAACATGTCATTGTCCAATATGTCTTTGGGCCACCTGAATTCAGTACTTAAGGGGTCTGTCCTAATACCTTTGTCCATATTGTGTATGTTGTTTATGTTGTGGTAACACTACGGCGCTGTAAACATATTTTAAAGCACATGTCCAAATTTTACAAAGGGAGACATTGGAAGAGAGATGTACATAATCAAGGCTGGAGCGGTGCAGGTGATTGGTGGTCCTGACAACAAGATTGTGTTTGTGACGCTGAAGGCAGGCTGTGTGTTCGGGGAGATCAGGTAAAAACAAAATTCATATTAATATGAACATGACAAAAGTTGCTTAATGAATGGGCTGAATTGTAATTGCATTTACTAAAATGTTTGAATACATCTGAAAGAATAAATCCACCTCTGAAGACTCTCTATGAAGTGTAATAGATGTGCTGTGCACTGGTTTCTGGATCAGTCTCTTACAGTCAGCAAAGGATGGAGGCAACAGACGAACTGCAAATGTGGCCGCCCATGGATTCGCCAACCTCTTTGTGCTTGATAAGAAAGATCTAAATGACATCCTGGTTCATTATCCAGAGTCACAGAAAGTTCTTGCCAGGAAGGGAAGGTGAGTTTAAGCTCACATGGAATTGGCTGTTTTTATGTGATTTTACACATCAAAAACAAATTAATGTCAAATCAAATGATTGCCAATTAATGTCCTGGGACCTCTAGGAAACTGATGAAGGCCAAAGGTCCAGCAGCAGCCAAAGCAGAAGAAGAAAAGAAGAAAGGACTGACACTGTTTGGAAACAAGCCTCCAACTCCTAAACTACTGCGTGCCTTTGGAGGCTTCGGAAAAGGAGGCTTGCTGGACAAACTAAAGGTAACTAAATTGCAGTACTGCATACATTTTGCACTGTTTTTTTTTTTCCAACTTAAACTGTACTGTTTGTGTTTGTATATATTTCAAATAGAATATGACAGGATAGCATTTAAAAGTTATATAGTGCAGTATTGGTCAAAGACACTTTGTCTTTCACATTTTGTCCTACAATGTATTTCTAACAGATATTTTTAATTTCCCTTTAGGCAGAGAAGAAATCTTAAGAGGGAAAACGTTTGCATCTGTAACTATGTCATGCCTCTTTCAAACCATTGGAGACTGAAGGGGTAAACTGAAAAGAAAACCTAAAAAGCAATACATATTTAATGATACCTGTTGATAAGCTTGACACTATGCCTGTTAACCATTGTAAAATTACCAACTTTTACAGATATTCTACTTTTTTCATTAAATGTAAGAATAAAATTAACGTCAAACAAGCTTACCATTTCTATTAGCCTTTGCAATATGAGATTCAAAACCCTGATCCAACTCTCATTTTAATAATGAGAGCTAAATGTTACAAAATATTTTCAAAACCTGCAATGATGCTCGATAAATACACTATCAACATTGTCTTGTCTGCAATGGTCCTTTCAAATGTCATCTTTTTCCTAACTGCAGTGCAAACTGTATGGGCATGTGTCTGTGTTTCCAGAACTATCATTTTAGTCACAAAAAGAGAAGAAAAAAAAAATGCAACTCTTAGATTAACACAGAGAAATATTCAACTACTCTTCACGGTTGATAAATCCAACCAGAAATCTCCGAGTGAGTTACACAGAATTCAAAATGAATATTTTACATTTTTAATCTCATTGATTAGAACTAGGCATCCCGTTTAATTTTTTTTGTTTCTAGAGGTCAGAAAAGACAACATGACTGACTTAATACATATGCAGTATGCATGCAACAAATGTGGCAAAAAACCTGTCAGGAATATATTCAATACAGTCACAAGATGACCAATAACAAATCTGCAAGCTTACAATTATCCATCAATCTGACTGAAATCAAGCCCAATTACAGTGACCCATTAACCGCAGGCAATTCACTGATTATTACATTAGGACATGTGGAATTAAATTAAATTCTCACGTGTGTTTGGCAACATGAACAACTTAAGCAAGACAGCAGCACAGGAAACGGTCAGTAATACAATGAAGCACAGTGAATCATTTCTAGGCACATAACACACTAACATACTATTACATTAAGACGTATAAAATATTTAGAAACCTTTGTATTATCACACAACCCCATCTTCAGTGCCCAGTCATTATTGTACGCTCAAAGTGGTCCAGTTCAGAAATGCCATAATCTTTACTTCCATACAGCCTGCTATAAATGATACACTGCTTTAAAATAGATCCTTTTCCAAAAATTGTGCAGTAAAAATGTCCTTAATTATAGCCCCTCCACTTCATAATGAATAGAAATCTACCATAATTAATTTTAATTTCTGTATTCTTCTAATACAGATGGCATTTTGGCAATGCAGAGCATAACTCCAAAATAAATTTTAGGAAATGTATCGTTGCATAACTACAAACTTTGCAAGAATTGCATCTTTGGTTTAGATTAGAAGTAATTTTTGGATGCCTAGTATTCAATATTTGAGGCTTATGCCAAAAAAAGGAAGAGCAGTCTGTATGACAGTGACTGTGCGCTTTCACGCAGGGTAAACGGCACATCAAAGAACAAACAAGAAACAAAAGAACTGTAAACTCCACAAGGGAGAATGTTTAAGGTTCAAACAAGGCACAAGGTCAGGTTTCCAACCATATTCCAGCAAAGGTTTATTTTACTAGCTAACTTCAATCACCTAAATACTTACACTTTTATATAGTAATGCATATATATATATACTGTAGGAAAGTTTATGAACGTCTGGTTATTTAGCAAAAAGGCACAACCTATCAAAATTATTTTTAATTTTCCTGACAAGCACAAGACAAAAGTAAGTGACAAGTTCAGAGCTGAAAAATATATATATTGGTCAAAAGACGTTATCTCTTCATTTTCTCTATTAGCAAACTGGTCAGACAAATGACCAGAAAAGAGCTTTTTGCATGTAAAATGCAAAAGCAAGAAATGCACAAACAGCTCTGCACATGTCATGCTATATATCCCACGTATGTGCTACATGCTTTCACCACATAAATTCCCCCTTGGGGACAAATAAATTATTTGAATTGAATTGTATTTTATATTTATTTAAATCCATGTGTAAATATGTCATTAAAGTATTAATAAATGGTGTGACTTATATGATATAGCTGGTAATTAATTGGTAGTAAGACTCATTCCTACTACAGAACACAGTTAGTTCAGCTAGGAAATATTCTGGCAACCAGCATTTAGATTTTTTTTTTTCATTAAAAGAAATACATAAAATTATAGTAAAAATAATCATTTTACTCTCAATATTAAAATAATTTCTAAAATGTTACAAAAATATATACTGTTTAAATAAGAAAGAATATGGCACTGCTAAAAACGCAAGGAATAATACATCATGCAATGTAAACAAAAACAAAAATTGAAAGAAGAATACAACCTACAAAATGACTTATAATATCCACATTTGAATGAGTATTTGTAAACATGCACTTAATGAGGATTTACAGGCTGTTACTGTCCCTGGTTTATTTAACTTTAAAGGCAATTATTTTCTAGTTCTTGCATATTCATTTTCATGCTTCCCATTTAAGGACTTTTTAACTAGTCACTAGAGCGCAGGGGTCCCTTACATGGTGATGCCAAAGCTACATTGTGCAATCAGTTTGTTGTTCCGCCAGCAGGAGCTCCAGGTGTGCTTGAGTTGAGAGGACTGAGCTTCATCATATTAAAGAAAGTGACAACTTGACCAGGAATCTCTGCCAGCACGGACTGTGACAGCGCCTCTTTAGGAGCCTAGGTGAGGGCAAGAGAGATGGAGAGAGACAGGAAGAGAGAGAGAGGAAGAGAGAGAGAGGAAGAGAAAGAGAGAGAGAGAGAGAGAGAGAGAGAGAGAGAGAGAGAGAGAGAGAGAGAGAGAGAGAGAG
>JBBMFX010000007.1:10995431-11012974 GCA_037832545.1 Rhabdalestes septentrionalis | reverse complement strand
GCAGTAGGTCAGAAGAAAAAAACATACGTTTGGACATTTAACATGCGTTGAGCTTCAGTCTTGATTTTATGATAGCTCTCTGTTGTGGTCTCTGTAGTATCCGGCTGAAATGTAGCTTAAATGGGTCTTGTAGAAAATGGCCCGCTGACCCGATGCTGCATAGATTTTAGTGTAGAAATGGGATTATTCTGTTACCAGAGAGGGGATAAAATATAGTATGGTGGGAAATTTTGTCTAAAGGCCATTAAATGTTTCTGGGTTTAATGAGGGAATAGAGAAAAATCCATGTACTTACAGTATTCTGGATTCTAGTGTTTAAGTGTCAAGCTTAGCTAACTGTCTTAAACTGTTTCTCGAGTAGCCCACTCATTCAGTATTTGCAGTCATTGTTCTTGCAGCTTCCTAACAAAAGTCTGGTATTTTAAGCACAGGAATTCTCAGCATTCCTGAGATGTGACGTTTACCAAAGTCCGGAGGTTCATGACTCAATTGACAGAGCTTCCGCAGACATTAGGCCACACAAACAAATCAGTAGAAAGTAGTTTAGAATGTAAAGTATGGATATGAAGAACTGTATTTGTTCTGGGAAGTTTCTGGAAGCTCGGTTAATATGTGTAAGCGGTGGCACCACTGGTTTACCTCATGTGGCCCAGGATGTCTTTGAACCATGTCCAATGTGTGCTGCCAAGGTCTGCCTTCTAACACACTTTAGTGTTACATAATGTTAAGTGGAAGCTTGTTGCTTTTTATGTTTGATTGTTTTGGTTTTATTAAATGGAAGTTTTAAAAAAGCCATAGACCACTGTTAACAATGTTATTATTAAATTAAACTGGGTCAGATGTTCAGAGAATGTTTTTTTTTTCTTTATGATTCTTCACAAGCTGTATAGACTGCTTTGTAATTGTGTATTTATCAGTACTGTGTATTTTGATCTGCCCCAGACGTCAATAAGGCATGTAGATGCTTAACTGATGTTGCAAAACAAATGTAAGAATTCATGACAAACCTAAGGAAGGGATAACATTTCTTACTAATGGGTGACTGGTCAGAGCCATGGTTCACTTCACTTCAGATTGTATCACTTGTGACATTTTAAAGGCATTAAGAGCTTGGTGAAAGCTGGGTTCATTAACACCAAGAGGACATCCTTCTCAGGAGCATTTTGTTTCCGACCTTTCTTTGAGTCGGAAGCTTTCTGAGACTTGTTGGTCTTGTTCTTCTTGTTGCAATACCAGCTTGTTTTGCAGAAAGCTGAGAAATCGGCTGCATCTGTGTGTTCTGTTTTCTGACTCTTTGTCATGTGGGAAGTAATCAAAGGAGTGTTGGAGGTTTTTCTTTTTTTTTTTTTGCTTACATGTCTTTCAAAGGTCTTTTTTGGTGCCACTAATTCCAGTCCCAAACTGAACATTTCTAACAGTCAGTAAATTACTTTGGTTTTTTTATTCTGCTGTTCCTCTCATTACTATGAGATTTCAAGGATGACTGAGATGGGAAAATGGGAGAGGATGTTTTCAGGATGGTAATGACCCCCTGCTCCCCTCTTCAGTTATGCAATAACTTACTCAAGGGTCAGTCATTACTGGCTTGTCTCCAATGCATCATACCACACTCACCGCATCACCACAACTGCATTTTTGTACAAGCATTATTTTAACCTGAATTAGGAAAGAAAGGGAGACATCAGTGCTTTGTCACAAGTGTTCATCTTATTTCATCTTATTTCACAAACACATTTTTACCACACTTTTGGAGTGAAGGGGTGCACACAGTCCAGAGCAGTTCACTGTGTCTGTCTGAAATGGTAATGTAAAAAAACCAGCTGGTTAAAAGTGGTAACTGCAATATTACTGTTAATTTACTTCTAGGTTTGATTTAGTAAAGTAATGTCTTGGTGTGATTACTGTCCTGGTAAAAATATCTATTTGCTGATGGTAATTTAAACACTTAAATAAATAAATAGATTTTAATTACTGCTTAAGGTTTTTAAAGGCCTTCCCAGAAGCACAGGGTCTATCCACTGGAATCTCAGCTAATAGGTTTGGAGTGGTCCCAAAAATCATGATGCATTGGTTTTCTCTGGCCTGGGAAACGGCTCTTTCTCACCGTGGTAAAATCATATTTATCCTGCCGTGCACATCCGACTCGCTCTCACCGTTCTCTGTTAATGTGTTCCTCTACAATCCGCAGAGTAGAAGCCAGATTAGTACTGAATGGACCTCCTGAATGTTTGCATGGTTTTCGTGTAACCACACCAGGTTAAGCGGGTGGCTATGGCCCATTTCTCCGTAATACCACATTCCAGCCAGAGCTTTGGCATAACCCACCTTCCTAGACACACTGTTCATGCAAATGGGGTGGCAGGGAAGGCTGAGGGGTTGCCGCATTTCCTACAATGTGCTGACGAGCAATATATTTATGGATCGGGTCAGGCGGTGCAGGCTGTTAACCCCGTATTGCCATTTTGGGTTGGACAGGAAAGTCAGTTTCCGGAGGCCATTGTTGTACTGTTTTCGTCTCCTACAGCGCTTTCAGTGCTCTGGAAGCACCCCTGTGCCTTTAAAGAGAACTAGAGACACTAGCTTTGAAGGCCAAGCACACAATGGTATCTTGAATATGTTTTGTTTTTAAAATGCCTTTTTATCTCACATCTACCTGTTTTGAGACTGGCATCATTTAGTGGGTTTTTTTTTTGTTTGTTTGTTTTCTAGTGTCCTCATTAATCCACCAACGTTGCACGTCACATTCCGTCTTTGAGCTTTATTCATGTGTAAAAGTTTCTAGTTGACCTCACATGCATGGTACGGCCAGACTCCTGCTTTGCATGCTCTACTGAGCATTTTGTCTGCTAACTGGTGGTTAAATATTAATGAATACCAGCTGGGATATTTCAAGCTTTTAACATAGTTTCCATCAAGGGGTTATGTATATTGATCTGCAGACTCTTATTTGTATCATGGTTACTATATAACAGTAAATATTTATTTTCTTTTCACTAACTCTTTTTCTCCAAATCTGTTTTATCTGTGAAAAATTCCTGATCAGGTTCCTGGCAAAGTGCCTGTATATTATTGATCTCGCAGCGCCTGTTTGTTGAATTGCTGTAGGCAGAGACCTCGCACTCCCTGGGAACTCTTTGAGCAGATGTTTGCTCGTTTTTGCTCTGTCATCAGGAAATGCTTAGGATTGTGAAAGAAGGAAAATGAACAGGTTAATTCCTACAGAATTCAATTTTCCAATGTTTTCTTTAGTTACTTACTTTACTGACTAACTAAGAAAATGAGATGGTGGAATCTTTTTTTTTTTCCTGTTGGACTTTTTTTAACCTTTGTCAGTCATCCCAAAGGACAAACTGCTGGAAGAAGTGAGAAGAGAGAGAGAGAGAGCAAGAAACCCTGCCCACTAATCTTTCCCTCTGCCACAGAGAAGCGTCTCTGTTCTCTTACCCAATTAATTTCTGATTTCTCAAAATTTGGCTCTGTTTGTGGACTGTAATTGTGTGAGAGTCATGTTAACCTTTTATATTACAAAAAAGGCTGATTTTTACACTGTGTTACACAACTTCATATCTACCATTTTGAAAATGAGAGTTTATAAAATTTGCCCTTTTTGTCCATCTCTGTAGGAGAAAGGCCTTTTTGACTGACCTCAAATTGCACAGAGGGAGTGACAGTTCACTTCAGTGCATTTTTTCCTGGTGACTAACCTCACATTCCATCTACCAGGCTTTTGCAAGGGACCAGAGCTTCACGGCACTCCAGCCAAAACTGACCTTCTCACCACTGAAAGGAGAAAAATGCCATTAGGATCTAAAGACATTCTAAATGTGTTTTGTGTATAAGCATTGAAGCAAAGATATTTTATGTTTCTTGCTATTACTCTCTCAGTTTTCTTGTCTTAGCCAAGCCATGCCAGCCAAGTGTGATTAATGTCATGGCAATAGGCTAATATCTTCGCCAATAGGAATGAATAACGTGTGTGTAACTAAAAAGACAGACTGAACAGTGAAGTGGAATGGAGGCCAGATGTTTTCTTTCTGGTATTTTTTTTCTTTATCCTATCTTTTTGAGATAATTTAGTAGAGACTTTGCCTGTAGAAGCCATGATGCCTTTGAAAGAGCTTTTCTAAAGGGATGCTTTGGATTTTGATGATTTGTTTTCACCCTTAAAATCTATATTTACATTGAAAGGTTTCATTGCAGTGTGTGTACAGTTAGTTGATTTAGCTGTGCACACCTAGGTGTGTATGGATATGCTTGGTGTCTCTGTAAATAAGTGGAAGCTGGGAGGAGCAGAGTAAAAAAAAAAAAAAAAAAGCTGGTGACAGCAGGCAGCAGAGTGCTGATGGCCATGTGGAGCGCTCCATATTTAATGAAGGCTCCTGCTTATCATGTTTTGGCTGTGGGGAGTGTAAGGGAACAGCTCCAGGGCGGAGGGACTTCGGCTTCATCTGCTTTACTCCCAGGATTCAGATCTAATGCTTCAACCCCCACGGGCCCTCCCGCACTCTGATCTGAGGCCTGATAGCTGTGTCAGCTTTGTCTACAGAGAAGCTGACTCTGAACACTGTCCTTGAAAGGGTACACTGCAGATAAATGTCATTTCCTGGGTTTTGTCTTAAGGTTGGATGTAAAGTTATATTAAGTTTTATTCAGCATGCTGTTGTGCTGGGGCAACTCTGACCTTTTTATTTGTTTGGTGAAGTGAATTAACCATTTTGTCATACATGAACATACCACATCCCACAGTGTAAAGGGTGCAAATTCTATCCCTGTATTTAACCCATTCGACAAGGGAAGCAGTCAGCAGCCAGGAACACAGTGTCCAGGGAGCAGCGTTCGAGGGCAGTCCCTGGCTAAAGGGTACCTCAGAGGTGCCACTAGCAGTTCTGCGATTTGAACCATGACCTTCTAATCGCAGGGGCAACGCACTAACAACTCAGCCACCAGCTGCTTCAATCCTTGTTGGAGTAAATACCTGACACCTTGTGTTGGTGTCCTCCTACTTCTTAGGAAAATCATAGCACAACGCAGCATTGCAAATCTTGATCATTTGGAGCACAGCTGATCCTGTGTGCTGTGCATGTGAATCAGGCCATTTAGTGACTGAAGTGACTAGAAACGGAACCCAGCACCCAGAGAGTTTTAGTGGAATGTACATTCTGTTGTTAGTAAAATTGTGCATCTGTGATGCATCACATGACTTGGCTAACACAGAAACAATAACAAAAGAAAAGGCCAAACAATGCCTGAATTTGATGTGAAAAGGAACATCTGAAAGGTATAAAAGAAAACGAGATTTGTATATAATTTGTACATTTTTTTTTTCCTCAAAGGCATCTGTGTCCTGTTGAGTAACTGCTACAACTGGTGCCGAGCACTGGATGTGATTTGACATAGGCTGAGGATGAGAGATCATTTAGAATTTTGCAATCGGCGTTTACAAGCTGTGGATGAATATTAATGGAGCCTGCTCAGACACATTCCTATTTAAAACATAGTGTGATCATTCTAGTAGTTAACAAGAATGCGGTTAAAGTCTGCAGTCTGCCTAATATTCATGCTTTTTGTCACTTTCACATTTAGATTGCACAGAAATATGATCCCCAAAAGGAAGACGATCTCCGCTTCTGGATTGAGGAGGTGACAGGCATGCCCATTGGAGACAACTTTCAGAAGGGCCTGAAGGACGGGGTCATTTTGTGCGAGTAAGCCCATGTGCCCTTCTTATGTTGAAGGGTTTTTTTTGTTGTTGATGTTGATTTTTCTTTTTAATTTTGAATGGTTTTTTGAATGGTGTGGGTGTGCGTTTGGAGAGAGTGTGTTTTGATCCCAGTGCACTTAGTCTCATATTATGGCTCAGGGGACTGCAGCACCACTGAAATGGTGACTGTGTCTACCGGCTCAGGCTCTGTGTAATCTGCCCATAGTGTGTGGAATAGAGAGGTTGCTGAGTCAGCTTACATGGCTGACAGATAGCTTAGTCAGTCATGCTGCAGTGTCCTCTGTGTTTAGAGTTAAAGGACATTTAAATATTAGGCCCATATGCATGTTTACATATGTGTGTGTGTGTTTTTTTGTGTAAAGTAGCTAGATTTTGTTTTATACATGAATGAAAAACGGACTCTAATAAATTGTTTTCTGTTTCATTACTTGTAGGTTAATAAACAAGCTTCAGCCAGGTTCCATTAAGAAAATCAACCACTCACAGTTGAACTGGCATAAGGTATAGTTACTGAAGCTGTTGTTTTCCATCGAGTATAGGTCTTATGTTCTTAAAAGCATCCTGTGCCCTGGAAATATAACTCTTAAAAGAGCCTGGTGATTGTTTTTGCAAAACCCTACCTCACATAGATGTGCATGCCAGTGGGAAAGTACAGACATTCATGAGTTATTTCCATACATTAATTAGTTATTATGAATCATAAATGCATAAATGTGTTCCCAAAAAATATTTCTCTAACACACGGATGCCATATATTATGTTTGGTCACTACATTCTACTGGGTTTGCTGAAAAACTGCCATTCTTGTTACTGTACTCCCTGCCCTTAGCTGGAAAACCTTGGGAATTTCATCAAAGCCATCTTAATCTATGGTTTGAAGCCCAATGACATCTTTGAAGCCAATGACCTCTTTGAAAATGGGAACATGACTCAAGTCCAGACCACACTTCTTGCTCTAGCCAGCATGGTATGTTATGACCCTCACTTCTCTATTGCCTTCTATTTTCATGGTAGCTCATGTTGGATTTGTGCTGATTGTGTCCATATATATTCCTGTGTAATTAAAAGTACATTCCTTGCCATTTTTTAGGCCAAAACCAAAGGCATTGACACAAAGGTTGACATTGGAGTGAAATACGCAGATAAGCAAGAAAGACACTTTGATGATGAGAAGATGAAAGCTGGCCAGTGTGTTATTGGACTTCAGGTTAGAAATAAACATTACTTGTAAGAGTGATTAATCATTATTATTTCATGGTCTTGCATATATGTTAACAAAGTAATCATTAGCTGATATTTTCAGATGGGAACTAACAAATGTGCAAGCCAGGCTGGTATGACTGCTTATGGCACCCGGAGACATCTTTATGACCCAAAGACACAGGCAGACAAGCCTTATGACCAGACCACTATCAGCTTGCAGATGGGTACTAACAAAGGAGCCAGTCAGGTATGTCTGCTGAACCACCCTAGTTAAACAACTGCAGTGCAAGTTTGTTAAAATTGTATAACACATGCATGCTCCCTGGTGAAACTTAAAGCCGGTTTCTCACATAGTTCTGTACAAAAGTCTTGCTTCACCCCTCATTTCTTCATATTTATGTTTAAGAGGATTTGCACCAGCATTTTGTAAAGCTTGTCCAACCGGTCCATCATTTACTTTATTTGTCACTTTATATCAGTCATGGGATCATAGCTGGATCAGTGTGAGATAAAGTAAATATTGTTAGAATGGGAATGCATCTGACCCATGGGATGTTTTCTCTCTAGGCTGGCATGTCTGCCCCAGGCACCAGGAGAGACATCTTTGACCAGAAGGTTGCAGTGCAGCCACTAGACAACTCCACTATCTCCTTGCAGATGGGAACCAACAAAGTAGCTTCTCAGAAGGGCATGAGCGTGTATGGGCTGGGCAGACAGGTCTATGACCCCAAGTACTGCTCCAGCCCCACAGAGCCCATCATCCATGCCAACGGCAGCCAGGGCACAGGCACAAACGGCTCAGAGATCAGCGACAGTGACTATCAGGCAGAGTACCAGGAAGAGGAGTACCCGGGTAACTACCATGATGAATACAGTGGCCACTACAATGACCAGGGCATCGACTACTAGGGAGAGCTGCGCTGTTAGTCGAAGCAGTATTAATGCAATATATATCAACAGAGCAAGTCTTTTGCTATCCTCGCTAGTCTTCCTTTTGTATTGATGGGTAAGAGAAAGAAACAGAGAGTGTCATAGCCTTGCGCTTATCCCTGCCAAACCCTTCCCTGTTGCTTCCCCTTTTTAAGTGGCAGTGTTTTAAATCAGTCATAGTTCACTATAGAATGGCAAGATATCTAAACCTGCTATTCAGAACATTCCTTTTTAAGTCTTATTAAATGTTTCTTATGAAGTATGGAAAACTGTGAAGAAAAGATTTCCCATTTTTACTCTGCAGCATTTGCTCAATACGACAGTTTTTTAATACCCCGTGAGATTTTTTTTATTCACTGATTTCCGTGCATCTCCGAGTGAACCAGTCTTAAGTGTTCTAAGGTTCCCAAGCCAAACTCTTCTTCTACAGCCTGAAGGGACTGAAGATGGTGATAAAGGTGTGTCGGAATAAGAGTGGGCTGAAAACTAATAGTCCAAAAGACTTCTTTTAAGTCATTCCATTTGCCTTTTTACATCACTGGAAGTGTGTCTTTTTACCTAGCTCTGAAACAGCAAGACGTTGGTGCTTTCAAAGATTTACTTCATTAGACTGGATGACCAAAAAGTCCTTTTAATTTCCTGCTTTTATCAAATAATTTTATTTGTGCCATAATCTCTGAAATGTTCCTATAAATTCCTCTCCCACTGTATTTATTGCCAGTTTTCTCATATAAACTGTTCCTCTGTCGTATGGTTCTTTTTATGAATAAATTGTATGTTACGAATAAAGCATTTGATTCCTTGGTTCCCTGAGCATTGTAGAATTGTTCTATGCTTTTAAAAATATATATTTTCTTGTCTTCATTTTTAAATCAAAGTCAAGACCCTCCATAAAACTGCAGCTGATGGCGATTGAATAAGTACTAACTGGGTTATTTTATTTGATTTTTTTTGTCGGTCAGTAAGTGAGTGCATTGCTCTACAGTTGCCCTGTAATGCTGAAGTATGACTTTTTGAGGGACCACTGATTTCATTAGCTGGCACAGAGCTCTTGTATATTTTATGAAGGCAGTTCGGAATGGCGCAGAGCCTTAGATGTGCATTCAATATGTTTAAAGCAGTACAGTAGAGTCATAAATCTTCTTTTTTGAGGCTACCCTCAGAGGACGTTGGAGGGCTTTTGGAAGCTGGCCCTTGAGCCTGTAGCCCATGATTTCTGGAAATGGTTATATAACCTCTTTGAGCGGAAAACCAGAATCTCAAGTTGAGAGACTCTGCATAAAAGTCATTGGAGAGAAAATTGCATCCTGTGCATATACATACATCATGCCCCAACCGTTTGGGGTTTAAAGTGAATTACTGAAAAGTTAACATTTTGACTTGTGTATCAAATGAATTCTGGGGTGGAAGCGTACGTTCCATGCCTGCGGTCCTTCACCGAGTAATGTGTTCAAAATACTGCACTGATGGCTCAACAGATCTGTGCAGATAAGCAGCTATGGGGGAGCTGCGTGCAGCCAATATCCACAGCAGGTCCTGGAATGTCCCAGAAAATACTGGATTTCATGAAGGTTGCCAGGCTTTATTGGTTTTGGTGTACTGATGAAAAAGCTCAAGGAAAAAAGACATTTGTCTACAGATGAACTGACAATTACATCTGTAGACAAGTTACATCAGGCCATTATACAGTCTACACGCAAATCTGAGTAGACTGTAAATAAGGCCTTTTCAAGATCAGTTTATGTTCCTTGCTAGTAAATAGGCAATGTTTAGAAAACAGAATCTGATCTTTAAAAAACATTTCCAAAACGAGATCTGCAATTTCCTAAAGAGATATGTCCTTAGTTTCCTTTCTTCTATTAACATTTGTGTAAAATTTAACACCAGCATATATCTGGTGGATTTGGTTGACTTGTCATTGTGCAAGTTCCCAAAGTGTGTCCATGTGAGGAGAGGAGTCGACTCCTGGGACAGTGAGTGAATGACCACAGGGTTTCACGGACAAGGCTTTGGCATTCGTTCAAACACTGTCTCCCTCTTTTTTCCCCTGTTCACTGCAGTGCTGAGGAATAATCAGTGCTTTGTGCGAGCAGTGGAATCCGGGATGAAAACGCAAGACTCAATTATAGGGAAGGCCCCGGAAAAAAAAAAGGCTAAGCACGTTACCACAGCAACCACAGTGGGCCTTTAAAGGGAGTCAGAAACCGAACCAGTCCTGCAGCATAGCACACAGCATAAAGTATTCAATCCCAGGGCGCCCTTGTTGCTGCAAGAGCTCAAGGCCAAAACCATGTTCAGTCTCTGCTGCACCAAAGCTGATATTGTGTACTGAGCTGTATTGCAGATGAATCCTCCCCAACGCCAGCGGTGATAGGTGATCCTTGAACCCCTGGTAATTCTTGAGGTATCTTCACAAATATTCAAGTAATGCCCATGAGCGGTGAAAACACCTTGATGTGGCTGTGCTAAGCTGTTCAACAGTTCACTGAAAATTTACCCGCGCCCTCCACAGGTTTGAAGTCAGACCAGTGGATGGTTTAGAGAAGGGTCGCTGATCTGCAGTCAGTCAACTGATTTCTCGTTTCTCCAAGCACCCTCTTCTCTCGAAACATGATAGAGGCATTCAGCAGCCTAGCAGCACATCATGGATCCAAAGACAATAGTGAGTGGGACTGAACTGTATCTGTGAAAACAGTTTCAGGGCTGCAGTCTGGACTTTATTAGCCGATCGCTCCTGCTCGCTGCTCCTCGGGCCGTAACTCACCGCACCTCAGCCTAAGTTGAGAAGTGGGGATTTGGATGGGGAGAGGAGAGAGAGGAGTAGAGGAGAGGCAACAAGGATATATTTGGCTTCAGGCAGGGACACGCAGAGGGTCTGGGGGTTGTGAGGGAGGGAAGAGGGGGGAGCATGGGGGTGAATGGATTTCCTGGAGCTGACGGGCTGCTGATCACAGTGAGATAGAGGCCCCTCGCTGGCCAAAGCTGATCCTGATCCAAGGCCTGTGGAAAGGCCTGAATGCCTGGAGGAAGACTCTTTGTCTCTTGAGAGACTGCAGCACCAGTTGGTATAGTTCAGACACGCAAAGGCACTAGGATAGGCATCGACCTGATGGATATAGCCCCGTGCTAATATTGGTATGCTCTTAACCTTCTTTTGTTTCTTCATTCAGCAATCAGCACTGAAATTCCTCTCATGCCTCTGTAAGTGGAACCATTTGAGTTTCGTTTTTATTAGGCTTTGTGAGTGCAGCCATGTCTTCATTAATGTGTTTTAAATTCTTTCATTATTTCTAAAATTCTTACTGCTAATGGTACAAGTTTCCTTTTTATCACAGCTGTTCAATTATTAGACCCTGGATGTCTGCAAGCTCAGCATACATTTTCCAGCAGAGTACTTATCTCAGAACGTCCACAGATTTCTCCAAGGCTGTCAGTTGTCCTCAACTCCAGATCCAAACAGCGGTCTCTGACTATCAAGGGAAAGCTCATTGTCTCTATAAAAGGAGGGGTACTTTCTGTACAGTAGAGTGGTATGTAAAAAATGTTTTATTATTAGCTATGAGGTGTGTCCCTATGCTTCAGATTAACCTGAAACATCTGGGTGTTGAATGGGGATCATTGTGTGTCATTATCTGAGAATTGCTTGTTGTTCAGGCCCAGAATTAGGCCTAATTATCCTGGCATTGACATCTAGCTAGACAAGGCCACATTCATGGCCAGCCTGGTCTCATGGCAGGGAAGTGAGAGGGAATGGTTCCACACTTAGCAAACACCATGCCTCTGAATGAGTGACATCAACTCAACCTGCGAACAGTCCAATGTTTCTTTAGAGTGATGTGGAGCTGCAGACATGTAATCTCAGCTACTAAAGAAGAGAAGAGGAACTTCCCCTGTTTTACAGCCAATTAGTCACCTAGCACGTCCTCTTCACAGACGTAAAACTCACCAGCAGGCCATAGACATAAACACTTCTGGAGGCTACGTCAGAATCTTACAGGAACACACAGTAAAACCTATGGAATGGAATTTTCCCCTTTGATTTAATAAAGAGCTATTGGTTTCGCAAAGTGTTCGACTCTGTAATCTGTCGGTGGGTGTAATTGGATAGTGGCACTTGCATGCTTGCAGGCAAAATAAGTCCTGTTTTAAGAGCAAAACAAGTATTTGAGTCCTAGGGGATTATTGCAGGCACTCAATTCCTGTAAATGTTGTTGGAGGAACCACAAAACAGAGAGGAATTTTCAGGAGAGCGCACACAGAAAATGTATGGCTCTTATCCAACAAGAGAAGCATAGATATATACAAAACCAGAGACCCAGTCAGTGATGGTTAAAAAACCCATCAGTCTTAGCGCTTGGCTAAATAACCCTCAGTAAACAGTGGACCCACCACTTGTGTTTTCTTTCGACACCTTTAAACAGTGAGCAGTGTGTTCCCTCACCCAAGAACCTTCTTGAATAGCTTTTGTTCAGGAGGAATTCTGCTGGAGTGGCCGCATTTGTGAGCTGATGGGTCTGACTGACATTCTTGAAACATTATGTAACCTTCCTCATTACATGTATTCTTTCTTGTGTTCTGTCTGTTCCCCTATTTAGACCGTGTATTCTAAGCTAAAGGGGTTGTGTAGCACCAAAAAAGCTGCAAGATTGTAAAGGCCAGAGGACACAAACCAAACACCAGCAAGCATGCCCAGAGGAAAATGGTATTGGTCAATTGTTTGTATTTAATGGTTTATTAGGTTTAACTTTGATTCTTTTAACTTTCTTTTGGAGAAATTAGCCAAATATAAATGGTACTTCTAGGTCAAATAAATATTTAAATAGTTACTCACAGAAACAAAACTGAGAAACACAGTCTGGGTAAGACATGGTTGAGATTTCTGCATATGTTTACTGAGATCTCTACTAAGACTCATATGGAGACACACGTGACTCTTTTACTGAGGAGAAATATTGAAGCAGCAGATATCTCCATTGTCTTTCTATTTGAGCTGAAGAGATGTTAAGATAAAACTTTATGAATCTTGAAAAAAATCCTTGTGCCAGAATTTGTTCAAAAACAACGTCCATCACTGGAGCTGCATCCTAACCAGCATCACGTGAGGTTCCTGAATCCATTTCAGCACTCACTGGGTGAAATGCAGAAAAAATTCCCTGGACATGTTGCCAGTCCATTGCAGGGAGAAAACACAGAGAAATGCATACTCAGACTGAAAGGCAATTTAGCATCTCCATTTCATCTGACATGCATGTCTTTGAGCTGTGGGAGGAAACCAGAGCACCTGGCACAAACTCACACAGGTGTGAGGAGCACATGCACACATGGAAAGCACCTTCGGCCGGGAATCAAACCCATAACTTTCTTACACTACCCCACTTTGTAGTGTTCTCGGTCAATGACTCAGCATGCTCTAATACTATTCGTGTGGCTTACTGAAAATGAGAGGCATCGTCCTTAGCTGAGTAATTATCTCAACAGCTCCCACTCCAACACCTCCAGTTCCACTCCTTGAACAGAACCTGCTCTCATGATGAGTTCATTGAGTCTAAAAGCAACTGCCTTCACTCTGCTTTCCCTAGTGCACTTCAGCACAGATGCTGTCCGTCACAAAGTGATAAACCATCTGCAGCACTTTTCTGCAGACAGACAATACAGGTCTTTCTTATACAGAACCTTTGTGTTTTTAGTCTAGTCAGTCTAATTGTCTATGCGACCGTCTGGGTTTTTGCATTTCTTGACAATGTCCACCTGTGTTCCCCTGATGCTAGAGGTTCACTTGTCTTGTTGGAATGATGATGTTTGTTACAGAATGTTTGGCTGGAATGTTCTTGCCTTAGAAAGGCCAGAGAGCTCTGACAAGCAAACACACAAACAGAAACATTTGGCTGGTGTGTACTACCTGTGCATGATTGAATCTCTTTTTATTTTGTCTTCTTCTCTTGTGTTCTAATGACAGCTGCAGACCTTACAGTGTCTGTGCTTGTTAGTGTTTGTACTGTCAATGTACTCTGGTCTTTCATAACAGTAGCAGAATCCTTCTTAGTGCTATATCTGAACTGTGATTTATCATTCTTTTTTGTTCAATTTGATGTTTTATTTTTAACTACGATATTACTGATAATAATAAATGTTTAATTTGAATGTGGTTCTCAAGTTATTTTTTTATGTTATCAAATATTACTAAATTGTCTTATATTACTAAACCCCATGAAGGATATTTTAAAAGTCTGTATATGTAACTAAGTTCACCACTATTCTCTCTGGGTTAAAGAAAAAAAAAGTACAGTGGTGTTCGACTGAAGAGTATGTTATCTGTAACTCTGGGGCTGTTTCCTTTTTATAGTGGAGCATTCCACTGAACTAACAATGACACTTTAAGGGAGTTGTTCATTTACCGGAACTCTGTTTTTGAGTCACCTACCCTCGCATGTCACTGAGACGTTACAACCCTCACACGTTACTGTATCAGTAAAAGGAGACAGATACAGTGCAAGCCAGTGAATCACTAATAAATCCATCCGACATCTTTTCAAAGATAAAAAAGTCAATGGCGCGTTGATTTAGTGTCTGACCCATGGCCACGTATCCACAGATGTGTTGGAGCAGTTTCTCGCCAGCATCTACTTGCCTTTGGTTTCCAAGCTCCATTCAGTGAAATAAAAAAAAGATCTGCTAATCTATAAAGCCCAACATTCTGGCTCTCACATTGCCATACCTTCACACCCACACCGTTACGCAAAGCCTTTACTGTTTGTGGAAGTCTTGTGTTTTACCAGACATGACACAGCAAAGCCTGGAGATGCCTAAATCAGAACTACAAATGTCTAAAGGCAAAATAATATGCAGAGGCTTAGTCATAGCTGATTTCTGTAAAATGACACCATACACCTTGTATTAAATACACAGTTTGATGTAAGGCATGGTATTAAGGACAGACAATGACAGAAAGTGTAACATGATTAAATGTCTCATAAAAACAATCCAGGTTTTCCTATGCAGTCTAGTGTTGGCTATTCCTACTAGGATAAAGGAATGCAGTTTCCATGACATGAGTTAGAACTGAAAAAGTGCAACTAATGCAGTCCTAATGTTTCTTGCCTGCTACCAAAATCTCCATTCAAGAGATAAAAAATAGGAGTTTGAGGGAAAATGTCTGGAGGAAAATATGCAGATCTGAAATGATCAAAACAAATCCAAGTTTTCTCCAGTGTGTGTGTGCTGTACGAGGTCTTTGTCTGTTTCCTCAGGATGCTTGTGGATCAGGGTGTGGAGGAACAGAGGGCTGGGTAAATGTAGAGTGCAGAGAGATAAAGCAACAGTGAAGATGCCTCCAGTTCACTGACAGCTGTTTCCCACAGTGTCTGGTCTAGAGGGAGAGGCCAGACCTAATGAAACCCAGTTGTTGGAAAGGTTGTTATCACACTGATTGCTGACAGTGATATCCCCATGTTACTGGGGACATGTTCGTTTTCGAAAGGAGTGTGATCCAGGCCAATATTTACATCACAGTATCTTACACTGCGATAAGAATTTACTTTCTTGAAGAGACTGCAAACTGTCTGTTGAGGTTCAGCATGCAGCATCAATAAGAGAACTCTCTCCTCCCACAAAGCCTGAAGCAGCCGCCTTGTGAACCCTAGACTCCTCCTCACTATAGACAAAGAAGCAGCTGACAAAGAGTCAGGCAAAACACGAGTGTGTAAAAACTTTATGAATATCCAGATAACGTTTCTGCTCTGAATTAAGCACACACAACACGTAAGGTCTTCACTGCTGCATTAGAAAAGGCAGAAGGACCAGTAAGATTTATGGTTCTATTTGTGGTTATACTTTAAACAAAAAATTTCTTCCTTCAGACAGATATTCCAGTGTGAAAAGAATACCACAGACTCTTCAAAAATTAAACATGTTAGGCAAATGTGTAGCAGTTTTAAACAAATCAAAACAAAACAGAACAAAATGTAGAATGGTGTTGTATCATTTATAAACATGTGAGCATATAAGTACAATTCTTATCATCTTACATGCTTCATTACAAAGAGGGAATAATTAGTTTATTACCTCCTTTCAGGGGAAATTCTTAAAAGAAACACACTTTGTAAGTGAAGAACCATTTTAAATGTTTAAAATTCTTCACATAATATAAAGATTCTTTGAAATTGGTTATTTATAGCTTTTAATTTTATATGGAGCCATGGTGAGGTCCATGACATGCATCTAGGGGAGTGCCCAATTACAATTTTTACATGGATGGAAACACATGTATCCTAAATAAAGATAGTCTGTTATTCCCACCTGTTTTCTGAGCAACTAGTGTATTATACTTACACTCATCAGTGGTTAACACTTGAATTTAGGACTGAAAATATACCTAGATCATAGTGTCACAATTCTTCACAACACACAGTATTTCAATTATCTGAAGTTAAATGAGTGCAACATAAATACAAGGGGGAAAAAAATCACCATCTGAACTGCACTTTGTACAATTTAAACTGTTTAAATTGTACAAAGTGCAGTTTAGATGGTGAAAATGTTTTATCTTGTTTTTATGTTGCACTCATTCAACTTCAGAAAAGTGAAATACTGTGTGTTGTGAAGAATTGTCAGTCCTAAATGGTAACCACTGATGAGTGTAAGTTTAATACACTATTTGCTCAGAAAACAGGTGGGAATAACAAACCATCTTTATTTAGGATACATGTGTTTCCATCCATGTAAAAATTTTAACTGGGCACTCCACTAGATGTATGTCATGGACCTCACTCTGAAAAACTATGTCTGCAAATGATGTGTGTGAAGAACCATTAAAATCTATAAATAACAAATTTCAAAGAATCTTTATATTATGTCGAAAATATTAAACATTTAAAATGGTTCTTCACATTGACACTTACAAAGTGTGTTTCTTTTAAAAAGTACCCCCTGAAAGATTCTGTGGCACTGTAAAATAACCTTTCTGTCACCTGTATATTTTAAGCCTCTGTAAGGCACTTCCATTGGGCTTCATACTAAAACGGATTTACCACGTGGAAGATATGCACTCGAGATTTAGTTAGTTCCTTGGAATTGTGAGTTTGAATCAATTGCTGAAATGGTTATCAGACACTCCGTATCAAGGTCAAAAGCTTGAGTAAGGAAATCAGAAGAGCAATGTCAATACATTATGCAAGAACATTATATGATTCAGAGCAATAGCGGCACCTCATTCTTCAGACCATTTCGTTTCATGTTTGCGAATGGAAATGGTATGGATTGGATAAAGCCCTATGAAAACCTGAACCTGTTTGCTCTCGCTCTTATTAGATTAATCTTGCTTTTGAGGTCAGCACAGTCTCATGTCTAACTTGTCAGTGTTCACTAAACGCCCAGTGTATTTTAGAAAATGTGTACATTTGTTTTGATGTTTACGGTGAAGTCGTGCAGGTTCTGTTAAATGTGCCCTGTCTGCCCTCTGCTGGACAGCAAGAGTTATAAAACTTAACGGTGACAAAAAATAACAAAAACAAGTGCGAATAACCCCAAGCAGTAGAGATCTAGAAACACAGTTTGGCCTAAGATAAGGACTTTAAGTGGCAAAAATAAATAACAGTACTGTTATACACATGTTTATATCAGTGAACTGCAGATATGGAAATTTTGGGCCAATATTTATGTATTTTTAAATACATTCCTGCCAAGGTATCAC
>JBBMFX010000007.1:10976474-10987439 GCA_037832545.1 Rhabdalestes septentrionalis | reverse complement strand
CAAGACACGCGCGATTCTATGTGATGAGAGAGAGAGAGAGAGAGAGAGAGAGAGAGAGAGAGAGAGAGAGAGATCACATATGTAAGCAATGTAATCAATACAGTCTTTTGCCCCATGCCTGAGGGTTTCTGTGGTGGTAAGCTAACTGTAGGCTACAGTTTTAGCAGTAAGCTAACCGGAGACCAGTAGAAGGTGGGAGTCACGCATGTTCCATATGATCAACACGCGGTTGCCCGCTATTGTGCATGTCTATTAATCGGCCTTAATATGCATCAACATCGGTCAATGCAGATTATGGAAAAAATACCACATATCGGCCAGGCCGATAATCAGTCGACCTCTACTACTGCACTGTAAGTCTACTTATAGATACCAGGTTTTAAGTGGTTATCCAGTAGCCTGCAGCATATCTTGAGGCATATCCTGAGACATACTTGGCAGCAGTAATCTATGACAGGAATCTAAAAGTAAAGCACGATAGAATTTCAGAGCAGTTTGTTCATCATAGTGAACTGAATGTGTTCCATTGGTGTTTGTACGGTATGTACATGGGCACTGGCTCTGGAACCTTTGGCTAAATAACATGGCCCATTTTTCCCTGCTGCTAGAGTTGTGCAACTCAACGGTTAAGCTTATTAAACATTTAATATTCTCATCTTTCAGTAAGTGTCCCCCCAACCCCCTCCCCAAACTTTGCAGTCAGTGTAGGGGCATAGACACTGTAACTCAAAGAACTATTTTAACGCCTTGTTGTTCCATGTCATGTAGTATTTGTTCATTTGCCTCTTTTCTGTTTCCTCAGTGGGTTTGGGTGGCCATGGATGCCTTCAGCCAGCTGATCTTGCTCATCGCCGTGGTGAGTTTCTGCACCTTCCAGTGGCTCTTCCACAGTGCGAGTCCCTGGGTATCGTCCAGGATAAGCCCTGGCTTCCTGAAACTCAGCCACAAACAGCAGATTGAGTGGAACTCAAGGTAATAAACACACATGCTAGTTATTTACTAACACTTTCTGCTCTGGCTTCATTTCACAGTGTGTCATTAATGGTTGGTAGTTTTAGGGTATGATCATTTCTGAAATTCAGAACCATATAGTAAAACGTATCTGGCACAGTTGAGTGTGCCCAAACAGGTAGATGCGTATTGCAAACTGAATAATGAACTGACCACTGTGCATCTGAAAAAACACTGTTATTTTGACTGCTGCATCACCAAAACCTCCAACCTCTTTCCTTCAAACCATTGTGAAGGACCTCTTCTAGATTTTTCAGGCACCCAGACCCAGATTAAATAAACAAAAACACTTCAGCTGCTTGACAAGTAATGTCTGTCTACTTCCACATGAATCCTAAAAAGAACCCTTGACAATCACATGGTCGCAATGTGAAAACATTAATGCAAAAACCCACAATACAATAGAGTCATCTGGTAGAGCTGAATCAGGATTTATTCATTTAATAATACACAGTTAATAATCCATTAAAAAAATTACAACTTAAACATCTGATCACTTTCAAAATAGGAATTCTGGACATGTTTTTTCTGGACATTTGCCTTTCCAAAAGTAGTTCTGTGTGACAAATGAAAATCTGGATCTGTTTTGAGGGACGTTATGGGGATTTGTACAGAACTTATTTGGGCTATTTTGTGAAGTTTTAGCTTTAGTGTAATGTTTATGGGATAAGTATTACATGTGCACTTATATACACTTTTATATAAAATGAACAAAATGTTGAGTCAATGAACTGGTCAATCAAGGCCGGTCACTCATTTGAATATCCTCTTTGGTCAGACATATTTTTCTTTGTTCCTGTGCTTTGTCTTTCCTCCTATTACACTTTGTCCATGGTAACAGCTGATTAATGACTTTCTACCAAGCCTAGTCAACCGGCTAATGCTGTGTCACTGTTTACAAATGCACTGGCATTGGGATTCCTGGCAGTGTCACTGGTTCTTCTCTGTGAAGAAGTTGCCAAGAAATCAGCTGTTGCTCACATATGACCTAGTTGTAACATTTCCAGGTTAGTTAGCACAGTAAAACGGACAAGCAGTGAAAACACTGCACATTTCCCTGTTTCACCAACCTTTCATTCAGGCTTTCCCTTTTAATTGTTTTTATATTGTGGAAAAGTTGTTTTCACTGACTGCTCTGACAGCAAGTGTGCAATAGTTTTTCATTTCAAAGCATTCAGTCTGTCTGTGCCTTGTGGGAAGTGATCTGCCAGTAACACACACTTATCACAAGCTTTAATTGTCTGCACCTTGTGTAATTGCAATTCTAATGCATTCCACACGGTTAGAACAGATCATCGTTGTCAAAATGTTGAATTGCGGCTGTGTTGTCTTTCTGCTACTTTAAATACTGTCCTGCCAAATGTGTTAATGCGACTGAGTAATACCCAGCTGTCTCTAGACACCCAGATTGCACAGTGCGAGCAGGCTGTAGACTGCCACTCAAACTGATGTGCGTGTGTGTGTGTGACTAACTGCAGAATCAGTGGGGAAACTGAGGAAAAAAATAGGGGGAAAATTTAATAAAATCACTGGAATTCTCAACTGGTCAGTGACCCAATAGTAAACCATAGCACAGTAGTGATTAAACTGGGGTTGCAGGGGTGGAGGAGCCCTGTTTATCAACAAAGTAGAAACATTATTCAGTGGAACTTCAATGGAAAATTATGTGGAGTTTTCAAATTATATGGCTGTTTTTAAGGTTTAAAAGGAATATGGGATCATTTTACATCAATATGATTTCTTTATTCTTTAGTGGCAAAATGGAAGCAAACACTAAAGCCTTTAGTGGAAATGTGCCAAGCAATGCTGCTACCCATCTGACACCAAGAACACCTCATATCCTATTTACCTGTGTTTTCAATGTGTCAATGGGTGACCTCTATCCAACACTTTACTGCCAAGTGTTCAGTGTCATCAGATTAGAAAAAGATGTACAGTGCAAATACATTCATATTTACCACCCAAAACACCAGTGAACCACCGGTCTAATATACACTTATTTTATTATTGTTTTAGGCAAAAGGGGAGGGGGATTGGGTCTTAATAAAACAAAACATGTACCTGTGTGCCATTAATGTATATAAAAAAAACCTCAACTGTTATAAAACAATGTGCTTTATGTGAGAGAGCTGTCTGGTTTCAATCACTGCAACTATGGTGAAAAATCCTGACAGTTTTTACATCCTAAGGATGAAATCAACTTGGAAAAATTGGCAGATTTGAATGAAATAAGCGAGATTAAGGCTGTGTGACGTTTTGAATAGTCAAATGGCTTTCCCTTAGATTGATTTAGAGTACATTTCCATTACATCACACTGCTGTACAGTACGGCATTTTACTGCAAGGTTTTGGTTTAAGCCAGTTCAACTTTTGGTTATAAGGACTTTGTTACAGATACAGGTTATGTCATGGATACCCATTCAGCTGCTCAAACATTTTAACACATTCCCTGTGTACAGATAAAGACTTGAAACTTTGCCACAGTTATACATGTTGAATATGTTGCCTAATTACATAAACTGTGAGGTACAGCTAGAAACCAGTGATGTACAGCTAGAAACCATTAAGTTCATGTTTGATGGTCATTTGTTTGTTACTGCTCGGTCCTCATGGGGATGAGATGGCAGGAATGTTTGTCTTGTATGACTTTTTACATTTTATGTGTTTTTTTTTTAATGTGTTTTGTGTCATTTGTCTTTTTAGAACAGTGTCCACGCTGCATGCAATGCTGGTCGGGCTCTTCTGCCTCTACATCCTCTGCTTTGATGAGGCCGTCAATCAGGATCCTGTGTGGTGAGAGCACTCGGCTGTCAGGCCTAGACTGTCACACTGCATGCAGAGAATGCTGGGAGGACGCTGCTTTACAGGAATGCTCACAGCTGCAGCGTGCTCTCAGTCGCTCTAACCACAGGGCCACAGCAGTGACTCATTTGCCATGTCTTTAACCCTACAGGGGAGACCCTACACTGGTGAAGATAAACGTGGGAATAACAACAGGCTACCTCATATCTGGTGAGAGTTCACACATATGCGGTTTGATTACATTTGGAAGACTTGGCCATGCAGGGCCTTCTGAATCTGAAATTGCTACACATCACTATGAGAGTGGTGGGCCAATGCTGATCTCTAGTATTTTTTAATGGACAGGGTGGAATAAAATGTTACATGAATAAATAAATGTGTTAAATGAATGAACAATGGAATCTGTACTGTTTATATGAGCAGAAATAATTAATATTTCAGTCATTTCTGCTTCTGTTTACTGTGTTGTTCCTCCTTCAGTCTATTGTAATGAGACGGGTGACAGTTATAAAATTCTACCAAATTTTGAGTTGAGAGTGTCTTCCTCTATAGTAAAAAAAAATTAGTATGTTTCATATGTATTTATTTTTACTTGTGTATATATATATATAGTGTACCTAGCACACCGCTCTGCATCTTATCTGGTTTATGCGGTAGTCAGGCTTCCCTTTACTTTTACTATATTACATTTGCAAAAATATGAGGACGCTTGGACATCTCACCAGTAGGGACTTTAATGACTCTGCATTCAGATACATGGATTTTCATATGGAGTTTATCCCCCATTGCAGTCACTTGTTTTTCTATAACAAACTAGATAAAATGTGAATTACCTGTAGTGGCAAGTACCTGTATTTTTATATTTGATTTAATTGCAATAATGTTTAAGTTGAGATTTAGAATGTTTTATACTGTAACTTATAGTGTTAAAGTGAATTCTGCTCTTAAAACCACTTTATTTGTTTTAAGTGTTTGCAAACCAAATGTTATTGCACTTTTGTTCATGCAGCAGTACCTTAAAAATAAAATGTGCCATACAGCATGTTTGTTTTAGTTATGTAATTTATTGTATAACAGTGTTATAATTGGTATGAAATGCAGAAAACAAAGATTACAAATTGTTATTGTTGCCCAGCATCCATGTGTATAAATATTATTTAATGAAGCTCATTACAATCAGTTGAAATCAAATGGAACAAACCTTTATGAATGTCTTTCTCTACATTATGTTTGAACTGCATGTCTTAAAATAAGTTGTTTTCCCTTTACATCTTCTGCTGTTCTTCTTTATCTTTTTCAGATCTGCTGCTCATATTTTACTATTGGAGGGCAATAGGGGACAAGTTTTTTGTAGTTCATCACCTGGCAGCATTGTATGCTTACTACTATGTACTGGTGAGTTCCCTATTGTCCAATAGCAGAATGTGCAGGCAAGATGGGAAAGAGATGGCCAAGGGTGAACAGCCGTGCTGCTCAATTGGAAGCTAGAGCCCGAGAGGTGCGAAGCTGCTGCTAAAAGCTCTGTTCTCTGCTAACACTTTGTGGCGTTACCAGCTGGAGTGTGTATGAATACTAACATGGTGCTAATTCAGCGCAGTGCATGAGACTCAGACTGTTCAACTCTAAATGATCTAATATCAAAGAGTAAGACGGAGGGTAGATAGCTGCTCCAGGGTAGAAACAGTTTGAAATGATAGGCTTTAGTTTAAACTTTTAGTAATTCTGTAATTCTGTAATCTGTACACACTCAATCCAAAGGTAAAATATTCTTACTCGTCACAGGCCTACTGCATTAGTACAGGTCTGAGAGGCTGTTTACACCTAGCACTAAGATATATTTATAGAATATTTAAATTAGAATATTTGATGTCAAATTGGATATAATCAGCTGGATTCCATTTGCGTACATACCATGTGTGGCCAGATTTTATATTCTCACACTAAAAGCACAAACACATATTACTTATTCCTCATTAACATACAAACACTCATGTTTGGGGCATAAATTAGCAGACACATCCTCACTTAATTGTATGTGGATTTAGAAAACACATTCCAGTACACTGCTGTTGAATGTGGTCAAGATCTTTATCTGGCTGCCTCTGAAAATTGGGTTTACAGTGTTTTTTCAAGCAGTCTAGTAAAATTCTAATGGGATCCAATTATCAAAAATGCACATTGATCAATACAAGATGTAAACAGCCTCTGAGTATCAAGGAAGACAATATGAATACACAGAGTACTGTGCAGAGGTGTTAAGCTCCTGTGCAAACTGTTTCAAGTCATTTATCTGAGCAGTAAGGCATTACATCAAAATTTGTTCCATTAAAAATTGGTTTCAGATTTCACCTCGATGCCATCTATCTTTGCATCTGATTTAATCTTACAAAGTATCAGTTGAAACAGGTCATTGAAGTATTTGTTGATTATGCAGCCCTGTGATTACTACACTGACTAAACAAGTATAAAAATATACTCTATTACTGTAACAAACTGTTTACTATATTAAGATTATTTGTATACATTCAGAAATTATCTTTCAAAACCATGGACTGCTCAGCTAAACAGGTCTTTAATATTGCACAAGTCCTTTGCACATAACTGTAGCCCTGAAGGTCCAGTGTCTATTACAGTTTTGTGATATCCTTGTTCAGACACACTTACTCTTAAAAACTGGCATGTAACAGTTCTTTTGAACCAGGTATGTTTGACCAGGGAAATCGCCAGACCTTGCTGGATACTAGCCATCCAGAATTGGAACTGAATACCCCAGAGTAGAGGGCAGAGTAGGAGTGGTTTTTCCTTTCAAAGGTCTTTACTAATTCTTGACTTACCTGTACTTACACACTGATGGCCACTGCTGTTCACCTATGGCTCTGTTGGTCTGTAAGCCTCTAGATGGCCAGGTTCATTTAGCTGACTATGGCTATGATGACAATGGTATTTTTTGCATGGAATGCTCATTGATGGTAATGGCGGAAGCCCTCCCAACTCCTGTCCCCTTCCCCCTCCACCGTGCTTCTCTCTCACAGGCGCCCCCAGTAAGCGGCCCTGCTCTGTGCTGAGCCAGGCCGGGCTGGGTGCATGCAGAACCAGCTCACAGCTCTAATGCTGCTGCTGGTGGAGGGGCTGCTGTCTGCATGCTCTGATTACCTTCCACTCCTTTGTGCCAGAGCTGAGCTCTCTCTTTATCATTTTCTCCTACTTTATTTCTCTCTCTCTCTCTCTCTCTCTTGCGTGCATTCTTGCAGTCTTTCGCTCTTCTGCATCTTTTTCAAAACCTAAAAGCCACATCCTGGCAGGCAGGGGTGATTTTAGCTCAGGATAGCCTGAACTAAAAGCCTCAGATTGCTTCGTTTTAGTTTCTCAAAAATGAACGCAGTTCACAAGGAGATTCGTTGCTTCTTTGTTATGCTGCCATGGAGAGAATGCACTGCCATGTTGAATTTGTGTTCTGTGCGGACCACTCTTACAATATGGGCTTGAATTTGACTTTGCTTTGCATTTTGCTAACTGCCCACACTCAAAGCTGGCAAAGAATGTGCATCATGTTTTCAGCTCAAGGTTAAAATAAAACAAAACACATGACTGTGATTACTAGCTTGACATTACTGAACTGTCAGGTCGTCAGAACAGCAATGTGAAGCAGAAGCATTGAATTCTAATCCGACGTGCAATAAACAGCATAAGAGGAAAAGCTCAGACTATCAAAAACAACTCGCTCAATTGAAGGATGTGCTTGCATATAGAGTGCTCAGCTCTGTGGCATAATGGTTTTGCTTCTCATCAGTTGTTCTTAGGGAGGTTTAAAATTCTGTTTCTAGACAGCAGCAGAGTATACATTTTGGTAGGTAAAAATGGCAATGTGGTGATCTATATATGTCTGAAAATCCTCCAGAAACGTCATGGGAACGTCGCTGTAGGGCCATACTGTCACTGGACACATTCATGACTGCAAACTCAAGCCAAGTAGAACCTGAAAATGCTAAAATAAGTAACATGAGATTAGAAAGACTTCCAAATCAAGCTTTTAGTCTTTCGACTTTGTTTCGTTGTTGTTGGTATGAGTAAATTTGTTGTTCGAAAAGTCATAAGCATCATTTGTTTTTACTGTTCCCTGTGTTACATATGACAGTTTGTCAGTGTTACAGTTAGATGTTAAATTGGCATGAGACTTGAATATATATATATAAGGCTTTTGTAATTGCATGTATGAGAGGTCGTTATTATCCCATGGTTTTATAGTCGAATGTTTACATTTTTTGTATTTTTAAGCGCTAGAATATATCTTTGGTCATTTTAATTAACTTAGTGTGGTTCATCTTGTTATGGACCAGCTTATTTTGAATCACAGACACATTATGGTGTTGTACTAGCGCCTAAAAGTTATTAGCTTATATGTGTGTGTTTTTATCCATAGTGCATGTCCAACAAAACGTTAATGCTGGTGTTGCAGCTTTTCTGTTGTTTTTGCTTTCAATCTGCACCTTTTTTCGAGAATCTGTCTGTCTGTCTCTGTCCTCACCTAACATGACTTCTTGAATAATGCAATCCCACGTCTTCTGACCAACAAACCCTTCATGCAAAAACTACCAGAACTCAGTTAGTTGTTTTTAGGCCAAAGGGACTGGGCTTAAATGTAGATGGACTCCTTCCTGTCTTGTCTGCTGTTGTGCTGTTGCAGAACACTGAGCAGCAATGAAGCCCAGTTACAGTATGGACTTACCAGTGCCTAGGGGTATTAGCATGCATATGCTGGTGTTTTTTCTCTCTTTTTCCTCCCTTTGTTTTCTCAATGTTTGATCTTGAGTAAGTATTTTAAGCATTTCTTTTCAGCCTTCAAGGTAAGTGCCAGTGTTTGGTCAGCAATGAAATGGTGAACACACACATACTGGCGAAAAAATGCAGGAAAGCAGCCATTCCCCATTTTCTAATTGGAGTTCTGCTAACCAAAAAAAAAATCACTTGCACCACACATATTTGACCTACAGTTTTTATGGAAGACTTTTGGCTCAAAGCAGTAACAGGCCAAAAATATGCAAGTTTAATTATGCTAATGTTTTATTCTTGTGAAAACATGATGTTATATTAGATGAATGTTGTTTTATTGAGCCTAAACTCTTTAATAACATTAAACATGTCTCTGGTATGTAGGGGTGCACTGATCATTCATTCTTAATTTCCATTTCTGATCTTTATTAGCATATTTTCTTTTCAAATAATGTGATAATAGTGACATTACCAACTTTCAATTGCTATATATTTGAAACTTGCACTTCGTGGCATAAATGAAGGCTGTAATATGAAACATGTATGTTAATGTGTAGGACCAACCAATATGCACAATTTGCGGGTTAAGAACAATTGTGTCCCACTGAATTTGACTCTAATTCTCAGTGTGTTTATTTAATGTAAAGCACAGGATTGGGGTTTGAAGGGCATTTGAGGATAGTGCAGACTTCAGACCAGCTGTCTGGTTGCTGTCTGTTGTAGTAATATAGTATAAATGCACCTTGCAGCACTTTGCAATAAAAGCATTGGTGAATAGGAATTTAGTGCAATACATGTAAAAATTTCACTGTTGTTACAGTCAACCTGCGGACATAATGATGTTCCTAATTGGATATTATTACTAAATTAGTAAGACATTGGATGGTATCTATGTCTAGAAGAGATTGTATTAAAAGAGTGTCTCCGTACTTTTTTGAATAGATAATTTCCTGAAATACAGTTAACCCCAGCTTATCATGGAGGTTACCTTCTAAGAGCACCCGTGTATAGGGAAATACAGTGATAAAACAATGCCTAAATTTACCTATTTTTTATAGTGTGAACCTAAAATATGCTCCCAAAACACTTACATTTCATTTTAAACTCTGCTTAATACATTAAATTTAAAGAAAACCCAAATTTATACTGTACAGTTTACACTGAAGTGCAGTCTCCCGCAGTGCCAGAATGCATAAAACAAAAATATTTTTAAAATAATGTAATATGAAGTACTGAAAAATTATTAGTTCGGTTCCCAGCAAATCTGTGAGAGACTGAAGAACGCCAGCTGAACCGCCTATAAGCGCGGGGTTATTGTGGTATTGTTCCACATTGTCAGCTTCTTTTATGCTGTTGTTGTACCAAAAAACTTCTGAATTCTCATTGATTTTTTTATTCTGTTTTGATGCAACAGTCAATGAATGATTTGCATTTTGAAGAATATCTGAAATTAATGAGATAAAGTGACCCATGATGTGTAATGCTGGGGTAGATTAACATATTTCTAAGATATACATGTCCAGTAGAGAGTGTAATCTGAAGAAATCCTTTTTTTAACCTGGCCTCCTGAATGAGCAAAACAGAAATACTTTCCTCAGACATTTAAAATTCTGGTGTTCTTTTTACACAAAGTGGAATTTTAGAATTTATTTCTTAAGCTGAGCTTTATTTGAGCAGCTATAATTTGCTTGTTGTTTGCATGTTCAGGTTGGCTTTCTCAAATAAAGGCAGAGGAAAAACTAAATATAGACTGGAAAGCTGCTAGCAAAATTTCCCTCAAGCGGATTTGAAACTGTTTTTGATCTAAAAATAAGAGTCCCATATTTAGAGTGTGTTTAAATATGAAGTGACACATTGAAATCATCTCTTTAATATTCGTGGCTCATGTTCAAGGAAATTGCTGATTCCTCAAGAGAGTTTCTCTGTAAGATCAGTACTTTAGAATGCATCCCAGCAGTGCTCCATTTGGGTTTCTTTGAAACTAGACATTTTATGCCTGGTGTTGACTCGATATGATTCTGCTTATGTGTCATTTTATTTTGTCTGTCATTGTCTGTTTTTGTTTCCTTCATTTTTTTGTTCCAGGGCCAAGGAATGTTGCCTTATTTTGCTAACTTCCGTCTGCTTGCAGAGTTTTCAACCCCATGTGTGAACCAACGGTAGGTGTTACCTCCATTTGCTTAAAGTGCTACATATTAGTATCTAATGCCACATATTTAACTTTTATTGCCCTGAGGACCGGAACGGACATTTGTGTCTTTCTTACTGTGCTTTAAGGCTTTGACTTTAAGACTTCTGTTTGTAAATTTGCCTCAATAAAGCAATACACTAATATTGTTTCAGTAACAGCCTTTTGTCAGTGATGATCATCGGCGCATTAAC
>JBBMFX010000007.1:10926173-10942443 GCA_037832545.1 Rhabdalestes septentrionalis | reverse complement strand
TAGATGATTTTTATAGCACTGTTATACGGGGTTTTTGAAATCCTGTGTGCAATAACAATCATATCTACACTACACTAAATACACTCTTTTAAAATGGAGAGGTGGGCTGTTACAATAAGCACTCCTAGCAAAGGGTTTGGGAGGATTCCCTCCATCCCTGAAGATTATTTGTTTCCGTGTCTTCACCTCATTACACACAGCACGCCACTGACAATGCACCGGTTATTTTAAGGGAGTGAGAGTGTGAACTCTGATTGGTTTATTGCATGCTACGCCCAAGAGACACCTATGACTAATTTTCTCATTTAGGACAACCCATTTGAACTACGCGCCAGGCGCATTGTTAATTTTTCCTGCTGCGATTATAGCGCTTCGCACTGGCCCCTCCCCCAAAGACGACTGCGCTTCTGACTTCAGACAATGCGCGACTGACCGTGAAAATCAGGCCCTATATCTTTTACATGACCAGTTGGATGAGTGGAGAAAGCTCATTATTGTACATCTTAAACACTGATAACTGTACACCTACCAATCTAAACAAGATTTGATGTCTGTGAGTAGGTGCTCCAATTACACTTGCATTTTTAGACGTTGATAAAATTTTGCAGGCTGCTATGCTGCGCACATGTGGTTGTGAATACAGTAAGAATCTTGTTCTCAGTTGCTCCACGCACAGTGACCCGAGAGCTGTCTTTGTGTGAATATTAGATCGCAGACGATGAAGATTTTTTATTGTCCACTTTCATGTCAAATCTGCATAAGCTTGCCAGGACTAAAGCCTCAAAGAATCACAAGCTTGCAAATAGCCGTTCTCTACTTAAATACACAGGCATGTAAGATTAGTAGAGTACACTATGAAAAAAAAAAGAATTCCATTTCATCCTGATAAATGAGCTCCCATTGAGAGATTGACTTTTGAATATGCACATAGCGAGCACATTCATGCAGCCCCAGCGTTCTTTACAAAGAGAGGCAGAAACGCTTGATTTTTACATTGACAGGAGAAAATGTGTCAGGGTCACTCTTTATAATGTGCTCTGACAGAGGAGACTGGAGAGTGAGAGAGAGAGAGAGAGAGAGAGAGAGAGAGAGAGAGAGAGAGAAACAGGCAGGGGGCATGTATATTGATCCATACGTATTTACATACACATACGTATGTCTATGTATTATATTATATCCACATTAATGTGTGTGTGTGTGGGTGTGTGCATATATGTGTATATGTATGCACATATAAAACACAATGAGAAAGAGATACACAGAAACGACTTTTCCAGATAATGAATTTTTTGAAGATTTTCTGTGGTCCATTATTGGCACACATGCTGATCTATTCATGGGGGGTAGCATTGAGGAAAACTCGCAAGCACTCTACAGAGGAGCTGGGGGTGGGTGGGGACTAGCGGGGAACAGACTGATTGCACAGATGGCATGGTCCATTCCCAGCACCAATTAATCCCCAGCTAAATGTGACACATCTTAACCTGCACTGGGTCCTATTCAGCACTCTACAGCAAAACCCATATGGCAAGGAGACACTTTCAGGCAGCAATTTGGACCTGGCAGAGAACCAGCCTCTGTAGGCTGCCCCCCTCCCACTAATAGACATGTTTGTTCTACACGTCTAGCCAGCATGCGTCAGGACTGTCTTCTTGCTTTAACGAGGGCCAGTGCTGATATCACCTTGTCTTACATTCATACGCACGGCACAGAGAGCAGAGAGAAAGGGCTCTTCTCTGCCATGCTGATTGGATGTGTTATTCTTATCTGCGGATCAGGAATGGTAAAAAGCTAACTTCCTGTTTTAAGACTCGTATGTGCAGCAATAAGTGTTGTGTTCCGTATGGTGAATTTCTGTATGCTGCTGTTATACATTATCAGCGAGTGATGATTCATCTCAAGGTGGATTGGTCGAGTTGTCACACTCTCTGGGCCCACCTCGGAGCAGAGCTCTGAGCATTCATTACTTCTGGCAGACACTCTTATTCAGAGCAAATGCAAAATGTGCAGGTGGTAGATGGTACAAGTTAAAAGTAAGTCCTGCCTAGAGTCAAAGATTCATAAACTCAAGACAAAAAACTTCACCCTGCTTGTTAAAATGCAAGTGAATAGCAAGAACAAGACCGAGTGTTTAATAAGAGCAAAGTTTATATACTGTAAGACAAGGGCAAGTGTGAGAACACAAATAACCTTCAAGAGTTTGAAGAGCTTAGACTTTAAACAATGGCAGAAAGAGAGAGCAGGGCTGAGCCAAGTGTGTACAACTCATCATTTACAAGTGCGAGTTTCAGTCATCAGACAAAATGCTTTACATATTCCTCCCTTCTACTTCAAGGTTGTGACATTTTATGAAGCCTTTTAAGTTTC
Source organism: Rhabdalestes septentrionalis (assembly GCA_037832545.1). NCBI lineage: Eukaryota > Metazoa > Chordata > Actinopteri > Characiformes > Alestidae > Rhabdalestes > Rhabdalestes septentrionalis. The sequence continues at coordinate 10,940,076 of JBBMFX010000007.1, read as the reverse complement.
TTTTGGTAAGCTACTCCTCTCATAGTCAGAAGTATGATGGAGAGGATGTTCTGTTTTTGTTGAATTCAGGCTACGCCTCATTTATGAAACGTATTTTGAACACTACATGTGAAATACCATAGACTGCTGTTTGCAGCTTACTGAAAGAAATCTCACTGACACTTTGTAATACTGTTTGATGGTTAATAGCCTGGAACTAAATAACTAAGTAGGAACAAATAAATTATGCTGTAAATCTTAACAACTCAGTTCAGTTACTCAGTAGAAAGCAGTGAACTAATTAAGTTAGTTAATTAAACAAAAAACAAAACTTGCCAATGAACTACTCACTAACTATGGCTTCTTTACAAAACATTTAGTTCATAACTGATCAAGAGAACAACTTCTTACTTGGTCATTCTAAACAGCTAAACTGCTGATTTAAGTTAGCCTGTATCAACACAGAGATGGTTTACAGAAATGCACATTTCATTGTATGCTGCATGTAGAATCTATTCTAAATATGGATAAACTAATAAGTAGTTTTTAGTTTTGAAATGAGGTGTAGCTGAATACTTTCTGAGAGGAGTTAAAGATGATTTTGTGTTCACTAAAATAGGATCAGTTTCAAAATCCTCACCAACCCCTATAATTAAGCAAATAAATAGAGAAATGTGCTTTCAAAATCTGGGACTAACTTTGGATCTATTTTTAGTTAGTTATCATAACTGAGAAACTCTTGATTTCTTGTGCTCATTAGTCCACACAGAAATGTAAATGGAATGAGCAGCCAGCTAAAATAAATTACACACTCTTAAATGTAGTCCTCTGTAGAACAAATTCTCTTCATGTATCCACTCAAAAACATTACAGAAAATATACCATATACCACATGAAACAACTCTTAGAATAAAAATAAGGTTTCTCAATACACACTCTGTTGAATGTATGATGAGTTCCCCCATTCACAAACTGCAGCTATTGTTTATATATAAAGTTTCACTATATAAAGGAACACGATATCGCGCTCACTGAGTTCTATAGAAGAACAACATTTCTTCTGTATGTGACATTTTGTTTCAATTATCTGTATGAAATTGTGACGCTTTCTGTGGATAATTTCTCCCAGATTTGAGCCAAATATGTAAAAAAACCTGAGGATGTTTCCCAAACAAACTTACATACTTTACATACTACACTATTTAATGCACTTCTGTCAATTGTGTACTTATTCTTAGTTCTATTTAGTGTGGCTGCATGCATTTAGGAACGCAGTCTAAACCTTTCCACCATGTCCATCAACAATAGCAGTTCCCTGAGAAACTGTTCAGAGCAACGTAGGCCTGCTAATTAATTGTCACAGCTTGTTGTCAATTACAGCAGTTAATGTTGTAATCAGTAATTAACCAGTTATTGTAAAAATAGCCCTGGTTAGAAAGTAGACCTCTAAGAGAGTAGTAAGACTCAATAATTATTGGTTAGTTTGATCATTAGCTGACAATTAACCAGTTGATAGTCATGAGACAGATTTTAATTCCAGCACCACTCGAAACAGTCATAAGGAATCTGGACCGAAAGCAGTTAGTTTTGCAGTTAGTTTTGCAGTTAGTTTAAATGGGAAAAAAGACTTGTATGAGCGACCTCTTCTACATGACTCAGAATTCTTCTGTTTGTCCTTGGCTTGTGTCTAGGACGTTTAAGAGCTGCTGAAAAAAGATGGATGAAAACCAAAAAGAAATGCAATTTATGCACTTACCAGACACTCCAGGGAGCCAAATCTGTGTTTTTCTCTCTTTTTTTCCCAAACAAAAGTTCAAGCCACAGGCAAGAACCTTTGAGAACTCTTTGAGACTTTCTCAGTTTTACATATTCCACCACCACCATGCCAACTGCTCTCACAGCCGAGGATTGTATAACATTTTAAAGTAGTGGTTAAAGTATTTTTGGGCTATTATCAAACCTATCACAGCATTCTTGGAATAAGACTGTTTACTCTTGATACAGTGCTCCTAGAGAAGGACAAATACACCAACATCATTCCAACATTCTAGCCTAAATAACTGTATTTATAACAGATGACATTACAGTGTCCTCAAATCCAAACTGGCATTGACCACTTCAAGGACGAGGTTGATTTGAAATGGTTATGAGATTTGGGCTGATGAAGATAATTTCTTTTGAATGTTATCTGAGTTGTCCAGACACTTAAACTAAAACATTAATTATCTTGAATAAGCCCAGTTAAACTGCTCATCACAATTTGAAAAAATTTTTAGGCTGAATGGCAGCACTGTTTTTGAAGTAGACACCTGGTTCAACAAACCAGCAAGCCCCTCCTGAAACTCAGGTGCATAAGAGGAGAGAAAATATAAAGCAAGGAGCTCAAAGAAGTACAGCGGGAGGGGAAATACTGTCATACATCTCATGCATGATCAGCTCCTGCCGGCATCAGCCATGCAATGTGAGAACAAATCAACCTTCTCAACCAACCAGTTTCTCCTTGGATCAAGGAAACAAAACCAGTCTCAGATCTTCAGTTGAATCTCCCTAACAGAATACATTATTCCTGACTCCAACCAGCCTGGCACTAAAATTGTTTGCTCTGCAGAGACAGGTCAGACTGGCCTTTCTGTTTATACTCCGATGGATATGCCTGTGGAACTTAAATACTGCAAAAAAAAAATCAAATGCTTTGACAAACTGTGTTGCCTTTTGGTATCATAGGAACAGAGCAGTTCGTCTCTTATGTATGAAATCATTCTAATCAAATTTCCAGGAAAAGGTCCGCCTCATTCTCTCATTATATATAATAGGCATCCCAAAGTTCAGAACTGCGCCTTCTGTTTTCGCTCGCATCAGTCATTGATTCTAATGGCTTCTTGTACCACTCACATGAAGGCCATGTCCATCTAATCTTTTCATCTCTGAACATAGCAAGGTCTTCATATATGGCCTAAGTGAAGCAGAAATGTGTTTTTTCAGTCTGACTCTGCGCTGAGGAAATAAGTTGCCAGCACACATTTACCCTGCAGAGTACATTTTAACTTGTGCCGATTTAGGAGACATTTCTGGCATTTTTACAAATACACTAGAGTAGAGGAAATGATCGTTCACTGTTATTTGTTGTGGGACCCTTCTTTTCACATGTATATAATTGCACGGGATTCTGGGCAAGAGTAAATAACAGTGCAATGTACGGTGTAATGTAATTTACTCTAGTTAATGTGCATGTAAGCTGTGTCTATTTGGAGGTGTACACAGTTCCAAGTGACCCAACAGAAAATGGAATGAGCTTTTTATCAGGGGTGCTGAAGCGTGCTGTGATTCTAATACCGCCATCATTTGGAATGAAGGGAGATTATTTGCACAGTGAAAATCTTGGATCATTAACCAATGTTCAGTGTACAGCAAAGACACACATGCATAAAAATGTAATACATTTGAAGGCAATACGTTTTCAATGCAGCAGAGAGAGAAATAAAGAGCTCATATACCTTATTAAAGAGTAACAGGTTTAGTTATTGTCGATGAAACTGCTGCTTGAAATGCCTGGCCTAGAATTCCAACAGACCATATTGTCACAAACGAGAAACAAAAAGTGATTGAGAAATTTGCACATTTTCATTATCTATTACGCTAATTGGTGCCGACAGAAGAGTGTGCCTTCTACATATCAGGACTGATTTTATTTCATGTAATTCCATTGTTTTTAAATTGTCTCCCCTTCATTAAGAACCTAAGTAAACTACAGAGATGATGCCATAAAAAATCTAATAAAACTGTAATCTCATCTATTTTAATCATAACTAATCATAGATCATCTAAGCTAATCACGTTTGAGATCGTATTAACCTCTCTAATCTAATCCTGTTGTCATGGTGATATCTGGTATCTCTGAATTTTCTTTTTCTTCTCCCTTTCTGATCACTCTTGGCATCAAGTTTATGGCAACCAAGAGTTTTTATTTTCCTTTAAACATGTTAGCCTTTTAAACTCACACTCTTTGGTTTTAATTTATTTGTACATTTGACCCAAAACACTGTTGTTTCTCCGTGTTTGTTTTGATGCTTTGTAGCTTCTATTGCAGTACACACTCAGTGTGGGGTTGTTATGGAGATAACATTACATTCAGTTATAGCACTGGCTAACTGAGGCTCTGATAGCTTTAATTAAGCCAACACGCCATCCTTGTCCTTGAGTCAGGTAAAGGACTCAGGACCGAGAGTCCACTGCCTTTTATGTGACTGGAGTTTGTAAAAACCCATTTAAATACACATGCTGATGATAAAATAAGAACAAATCCAAAAACGTGAGCTTAGCATTGAAAAGGAACATATTAGTCAGTTGTATTAGAATTACTTGTAAATATGGACTGATAAAGCTTTGACAATTAGGTTTGATCTAGCACTAAAATAATTGTATTTGTTGTGTTTCGTAAGCATTTTCAATTATAGTTTATATCCAATCCTACTTGTATAGTTTGTATACATTATACTTGTGTTGCTTATTCTGAATTTTATTTATGAATAGACCAAATCATTTATCGATCTATTTTTCCACATCACTCATCTAATTTGTAGCTAGTTTTACAGAATTCTGGTAAAAATCATATTTAACTCATGAGAATATAAAGAATATTCTAACATGAGAATATACTAATATTTTTGTTGACATACCTACACTTACAGCATATTGTTACTGTCATGTGTGTAAAAATTGAACTGTTGGGATTCCAAAACATTTTCATTAATATAGTTTCCGATATGGTCCATATAGAAACGATCAACTTATGTTATAGGTCACTGTCACGTATCTCAGCAATTTTTCTTTTGGTATCTTAAATTGTAAAATGGAAATCACCACACTGTACTTTTCCAACAAACGCAAACACATTTGAAAATATACCGAATGCTATGTAATGGACAGCTCCATACAGTTAAAAAAAAGACCTTAATGCATTTAATGTGTGCTGCTCACCACATGTAGCCGAAGCATGTTATGTACTCTCAGTCTATTTCCCTACACTATTATACACTCCTGTTAACTACACATGAATAAGAAGTTAATTGTAGCCCTGCTCAGGCAGCTAATTTTGGTTTGTTTTTGTAGGATGATGAAATACTGTTTGAAATCCTGTACTGATCCATGTCTTTTTTACCCCAAAAAACACAAATCCTCTCTACAGTTTAATAATAATGAAGGTATAGGGATCCACTTTTCACAACATTCTGTAAAGCTTGTACAATCTGGCAGAAGTTGCTACAGAATAATGCATCTTTGACTGAAACATGGGCAAGTCACTGTAATAATCCCATAATTGCACATTCCATGAATATTCCACATCATGCCTCCTTCCAACTCCCTTGTCCTTTGAAGCTGTGCAGCTATGTTTCTAACAGCTGGCACAGGGGCTACATTTCTCTCTTTAAAACCCGGGCAGCTCCTGTTTTGCCTGGAGGCCTGCGAGGATGAGGGCTGCTGCAGGCCAAGGAGCTGCAACCATTGCCTCCAGCAGCTCAAAACCCCATCATCAGTCCAGGTCAATGCTGCTCTACTGCATTTCCATCCTCAATGTCACCATCAAACAGAATCTGCAATCTGCTGGGAATGAGGAATGGGATTATGTGAGGCTCCTGACCTGGCCATGAGGACGCCGAAGTGATGGGGCTGATGCACTTCAGGTGTCTCCATTCTCTCATTGAGAGTCGACTGCACTTCTCCAGGTGTCACTATCTGAACTCAGTCTGCCTGCAGATGAAACAGAGGAGTTTGCGGGGGCCGTTCCTCTTCTTAATAAATGTACTGTTATCAAGTTTGCTGCATGTTTGATTAACAAGGCTCCGGCATGCCAAAACAGACAGAGGAAATGTCACCTTGAAGATGAATGAAGATATGAGAGGGAATTTTACTTTGCCCCCACATTCGTGACCTACAAAGCCCAAAGAAGCTCACATGAAATGTGCAGACTGATCCAGATCTGCAAGAAAGGCTGGTCCCATCCCCCCATATCTGTTTTATCCTCTGCAAATTTCATCTTCATTCTTGTAAATAATTAAAGTTTCAATAAGATGTATTTAATGCTTCCTGGGAAAGGATATGGAAATGTAATAACATTTGCATAATTGTGCATCAATTACATATTCTGCAGATTTTAATGAGTTAATCAGACTTCCCCATTCGACAGATACTATGCATTCAGCGAGGATCTGGAACTGCTTGGCTGTGCTGTGCTGCCTGAGTGCAGAGTTTATACAGGAGTGATGTGACTTTTGGGCACAAACAAACACTCAAGCTGCTGCTTTCTAAGCAATCATTAGGTGTGTGTTTGCACAGCATTACAAATGTCATTATGATGAGATGATAAGATTTACACAAAATTTACCAATACTATCCGCAATGGAGAAAGAAAAAAGATCAAGATAACCTTAAAGGAATACCTGGGCTAAAAAAATTACATTGACATCATTTTCAATTTCACCAGATGTTATTTAGGGTCTGATTTTTGCGCATTAGATTGAAACAGCAAACTAATCTTCCTGACAAACGTTCGATATTTACAGTCTCCCAAATATTTTCAATGGGTACATACCCCTGCATCCCGCTCAAACCACATCTAGCTGTAGTGGACTGATCTTGGACCAGATTTTTGATGATCATTGTCACTAGAAAAAGTTATCCAGGTCAGCCCTCCTAATCCTGTGGCAGTTTGAGGAATCCTATCATCTACAAAGACTACCTGCAGAGTTCAGCTACACACTGATATTTTAGTAACAGCAACGGCCTTGATGATCGGTTGCATCCTGGAAAATTGTGTGAGTTTGATTTTTGACCAGGCTGCTCTTTTATTGTGGTTACATCTATGTTCGTCCTTTACCATGATCATGACCCCATTCCCTTTTAGCGCTGTATGTGACTGGCAAAGGAACAACTTGGATGGAGATTGTTGGAATGGTTGAACAAAAGGCAGTCTGGAGTGAAAGAGTGGAGTGGGTGCTAAAAAAATTAGTGACTTACAAGTGCTCAATTATGCATGGGCAACAAAATATGTACACCACACTCAGACTTCACAGTGGAGAGCCGTAAAGCATTTGTCGCCGCTGGCCGCCATCTTTATTCAGTGCCCTGTGAGACAGGCCCAGAGTGGTAATTACAATCATACCTTTCCCGCAAGAGCCCAGTTCCTCACCGCAGCTGCCTTCATATATCCTTGTTTGGAACATTGTTCATTAAATGGTAGCCTACTCCAGTTACCCAGGAGCCTTTGAAAGGGCCTTACTGGGAGTCATCAAATGGGAGCACATGGATAATGACACTGTCAGGTGTGAGGGGAGTAATAATCAGAGAGCCTTGCCCTCGCACATGGCTCTGCAAAGCGCCGCACCGTGGAGCTGAAGAGAGTAGTTTATATTGCTCTGGCAAAAGCAGCCATTTACTTTAATGAAGTCTCGAGCTTAAATGAGGTGTCATTTTGGAGCGAAGCCATTAGAGGTGAATGGTTAATAAAATAAATCGCAATTTACACATTTTTGACAGGTTTCATATGACTTTCTGCTTTGAGTATTTTTCGGTGGCCTTGCTTGGAGCTGACTAAAATACGTAACTAAAAGTGTCTCATGCTCAGAGTAGCTTAATAAATACCCAAGTAAAAATATTATTACGATGGAAAAATAATGACTTTTGTGAACAACCCCGCCCCCCCCCCCCAAAAAAAAGAATAACTTGTGTAGAGTGCTGAGTAAATTATAGAAAAGTGGAACTTTTTATTACACTGAGCAGAGGAACTGAAATTTGCTTAGTTTCCTTTTAGGATTTTGTGGTCTTAAATAACATGAAAAGAAGTGCACACTCTCAAAAGCGATGTGGCCTAAGGTTCTTTACACAGTTCCATAGAAGGACCACTTTTTGTTCTATAAAGATCCATGTTTGAAAAACTTTGGTGTTGAACATTTACATTATGTGAAAGTATGTATTCTCCCTGTTTTACTCTTTTTAAGGGAACCAATTGTGGTTCCTCTACAGCAACAATCAGTGTACAGATGCTGTCCCCACAGTAGCAGAATAAAACGGAACCCAACCACGGAACTAAGAACTAAACATGTTTGGTGTAAAGGTTAACTGCGTAAAGTCCATTTCTCTTTTCCCAAATATATCTGTTTGAAGTACTGAAAGAAGTACAAATCATTACATATTTACTTGGGGGCATGAGACCTATAACCTGCCTCTGCTAGTACGCTCTAAAAGAAGGTATTCTTCTGGCTGAAAGTTTGTCAGAACAGACCATGGACTCACAAATCCATTCAGATCTGCCCTGCTCCTGACTTTTAGCTTCCCATTTCCTCATCCATATTCTGTTTCACCTCACATCTTATATTATACTCTGTGCTGGACTCAATAGTGGGCACTTTCTATACTTAGGGCAAATATTACTTACCAACATTCTGGATCTGCACTGTTTCCTTCTTTCATAGTCTCGAGTCCATTGTTTTTCTAATGTTTTTTACTTCTCTGTGTTAGGATTATGATCATGGATTTGCCTCTGTTGACTGTTTTCTGTTTAGTTGACCCCTATTTCAGCCTACAATTGTGATTCAAAGAAATTCCTAAATAAAACCTACTCCCTCTTACCTACTACTGGGACTCAACCTTCACAAGGCAAATGTATTTTCTCAAAACTAATAAAAACTGTAGAGATTATTGTCCCTCACAGTGGAGTTCTGCTCTGGGTTTTTTCTATGATAAAGTTTACTTTTCTTGAATTTTCCTTTATCCAGAGATCTGTAATACTGTCCCTCTCCGGATGTTATTATTTGCTTCACTGTCCCACTGAACTGTCCAATATTACCAAGCTATCTGTCAAACTTTGTAGGATCTCTTGAAATCTGGGCAGAACTCAATGAATCGATGTCACCATCAGATGGCCCAGCTTATTGTTTGTGTAGGATTAGAGCCTGTAGGCCATTTGTTATAACGGGGGATAAGAATGGGGACTTGATGGGCATCTCAGATGATCAGGGTCCATCTTTCTTATCAGGTGTGTGAATGAGTGAGTGTGTGCATGTGTGTCTATATGTGTTTGATTGTATATTTGTTTTTGTACATTTTCAAGACTTTGTAAACTCTTTCTGCAAAGGAAACATTATAGAAGAAAAATCATGTAACAGAAACATGTATAAATGTAATATAACGCATTTTTTATTCCAAGTAGATTTACACCATCCCATGTGGTCAATTCATAATAATTTCAAATGGTTCAAAAATCCTATGAGATTTTGATACGGCAGCAAAGAAGGCAATTTATATTTTATTATATGTTACATTCAATATATAGTACAGTGTTATGAAATTTGTGCTCTAAATGTTGACATGATTGTTTTTATTGAAAGTTCCAGATGTAACAATTTCCCTGTCCTTCAAAAAGTTTCCACTTTCGACTAGTCAGTCCACATAACATTATTTCAGAAGCCTTGGGGGTCATCAAGGTGAGATGAACTTTTATGTTCCTCTTGCTTTGAAGTGGATTTCGTCCTTGCGGTTCTCCCAGCCTTACCATTTGTGCCCAACCATAAAATCAAGAAAGCTGAGTTTATCTAAGGGTGAAGAGACATGCAGCTCCTTAGACGTTTGTCTGAGTTTTTTTACTTCCCAGATGTGTCCTGGATGAGCTTTTAGAGGAATCTAGCTGGTCTGGGAAGAATAACATTTGGAAATAATGATTCACTGGAGTCCCTGAGTCTTAAAATGGCTTTGCAACCATTTCAAGACTGATTTTTAAATATCTTGCTGAAACAATGCAGCTCATTTCATATTGCTGGAAAGGATCTATTTATGTTATGCTTGGCAGTAATCACATCTGGGTCTAAATATTCTATTTGATCTAAATGTGGTTAATTGTTTAAATGTGTAGCAACTACTTAAATTACTAACTGAACCAAATTACATTCTCACACAGGGTCAGTTGGTGTTGGATAAATTCCTAAATTAAATGATCATTTAAAAAACATATCTTGTGTTTACACATATTGTCATTGTCTAATATCACATTTAGTTTGAAGAGTTAGAAAGTGTTATATGTAAACAAAATCAGCAAATACATTTTCAAAACCCTGTAAATGTACCACATATACACGATCCCCTACTTGGAATAAAAACAAGCAGAGGTTAGTGGAGTGTTTATATATGAGGATGAAGATGATGGTTACAATGGTGATGCACTAGGTCTGTACAGTGCACAGTGCCGGGAGCCATGTGATTATGTGAATAATTCACTCTATATGGCACTTTATTCCCTTTTGTAATTACTGCCAGATCATTGCTATTTCCCAGCACCGCTGATCTGTCCAACATCTGCCAACATGCCATCACCACATCAAGGACCTGAGCCCCAAATCACTGTCTGCACATTCAGAGTTTTTAAATTTCATCTCCTCAGCATATGGCTGACTCCTTCTGCCTGATGGCAGAAATAAAAGTGAGGGTGATTGTTTCACTATATCTTTGCACCCGATGACTTCTTCTTGGCCCATTTTACTGCGCAATATAACTTCAGGATTTCAAAGCGAGCTCGTCTGACTCATGCACTGCAGTGATTTAATGTGTGTACAGGAGCAAAAACGAGGACTAGGCTCAAATTACTCTTAAAATGGCGACCTTCGGCTGCAGCCTGCTTTAAGGAAAACAGCAATAATGGCGACAAATTTGCAGCTAGGGGAGCAGGTGGCTGAGTGAGGGTCTCATCATTCTTTTTGCCTCTTCAAAGTGTGCTCACTGATCAGAAGTCAACTTCACCAAGTCATGCAAATTCTGATGCAAAGATCATGAGGTGCTTGAGCATATGCAGCCCAATGACATTATATAAAACTAAAATAGAAAAATGTAGCAGGCTTAAATTGTGTTGTTGCATGAAACAGACTCGCATTAAAAAATACACTATAATAAAAAGCTCATTATGTCCACTAAATGGGTTCTAAGTGCATCTGTGTTAACAGGATGTGATCTAGACATATAGGAAAAATTACGGCATATGAAAAAAAAGAGATATAATTACTGAATTAATACATAAACATGACCACCGCATCCAGCATAGCAAACACCTTTCATCATCAGTCTTCCGTGGTTCATTATCTTCCGCCACAGTGGCCTGGAATCTCTGATAGTCCCTGTCTATTTACACCGGAGACCAATTTCTCCCACCGCTTCTGAGCTCACTATTTGCATTGACACCCAGAGTCTGATGTGTACAAGCAATTATGACAGGTTTCTTACTGAACTGTAACAGAGTGTTGTGTGCCTCCAGACTATGGCGTTATCCAATTATGGCCACAAATCTCCACTTGGCTCTGTTCTGTTCATTACCCACAGCTAAAAAAAAAAGATGAATTCAGATGGCCAGGCTTTTAAGAAAATGTATTCATTTCATGATTATGTCCTTGTCATGTTGGCAAATTGATTCTGTTTGGCCTGCATTCTAATACGTGCTACCAACTATCAACCCTTTCAAGTAAAGTCCTGTAAAAGATGCCTTGTAAAGCCAGCATTAGTGGATGTAGCACAGTTTGTGACCCTGTGAATAACGATTCAGTTCAGTTGTAAATGAAGCCCAGATAAATTTCAGCCTGCAGGGAATTTCCAAAAGGGTCCCTTTTTGGGTTTACTTTTGAAGTCATGAATACTGATCTCTCTCTTTAAAACTTCTATGTGCATTGAATTAAAAATCATTATACTTACAGGAATATTTCCTGAGGTTTCATTGAAAACAAACCAAGACTGAAACCATCTTGTTTTAATTTCCCAAGTCAGAAAAGTGTGTGATGCTCAGATTCTGGAGTGAAATCAAAACCAACACTAGTGTTAAACCAGAATCTATTTTGATTCAGAGGTCATGATGCCACTGGACAGAGACTAGCAGCCTCAGCTTCTGTATCTGAGCAAGAGGATGCTTCAGTGCTGTCTGATGCCTAATGATAGTTGATCTGACTTTGTGTAATTATGTGAACCATTGATCCATTCATTATGGAAGAATTTCTTATCACCTGTTCATAAGATGTGTGTGCTGTGCTTGTGGTGCAGTTTTGCTTGCTTCTATGTTTGTGTGTACACAACTTCCTTTCATTTTTGCACCTGTCCATCAAGCTTTTTGGCCCCTGCTGAGTAGTTAGATGAAACCATGGCTGATAGAGTTTGATTGGATGGATAAGACTACCAATGCTGTTTGTGTTTTTATACGCAACCATGCTGAATTGTCCTAGCCCAGGCAGGCAGAGGCCATCGATCAGCTCGTTCGGGCTGGGGGATTAGATCTCCAGATAGGGCTTGTTGAGGAGGTGTAGATTGACAGTGACCTCTTGCTTGTTGCTACATCAAATGACAGGATCTTAATACAAGTGCCAACTCAATGGGGGAAAAATGGGATTTGTCAATATTGAGCCGAGATAGATGATCCTGCTGCTGCAAGCTTGTTACTGGTTCTGCAATGATAAGTCAGAATTATTCCCTTAACGCTACATTTAATGAACCAGTCTGGCCAGACATTTAGAGACACTGATTAAAAAACTCAACTCTATTTCAGTGAATATGTTTCCTTGGCCTCTTTCCTGGATCTTGATCAACCTTATCTCAGGTTCAGTGCTTAGTTTCGGTGATTGTATATCTAGCTTAAAGACAAATCAGAGTTCAGCTGCCAAATCATATTTGGCCTTATTATTATATTATAATGGCTTATTTCATTATTCATAGTCAGATATGAGTGATCTGTAAGTTTTATCCTTGCAGTCAAATGGACTTTATCCAAGCAATTAAACCATTACCCCAACTTTAGCCAGCAGAATCCCTTCTCCGCTTCATCTAATTGCTCTCTCAAGGTAAGTCCTAAGCCTCACAAGCCAATGTCATTGCCAGCCAGTGTTAGATTCTCCCAGATCCAATTTATCAGGGCTCCCCATTTCTCCTTGCTTTATTAAAAATGTCTCTGATCTCTGCTGTCGGCTACTCTAAGTGCCACTGCATGAAGTGAGTGCCAGACTGTCCCAGCTGTAAATTAGAAGGCTTGATGTCAGATCAAAACCAATGAAGCCTGGAATCACACGTTCACTTCTCCTGTCTCCTATCATGGCATAGATACTCACCATAGAGGGAGACAGTACTTGGAGTATTTCGGTCTTGGTGTCACACTTGGGGTTGACTTTTGTCTAACATTTTTAATCAGTAAAAAAACCTGAAATACACTTAATTTCCTGGGTACTTCAGATCATTTTAAGAGAACTGCTCAACATACACCTAATGAAGAAAATAAATAGAAAATATGATTTTATTCTGGGTGACCTTTTCAGTATGGCATGAATTACATTGTGTTATTTCGAAAGTAGCAGAAAAGAAGAAAACACTTAAACCAATAACAGGTTTGGGTGGAATGCATTTATCTTAAAGTACTACCACCCAGTTGTCATAAAAATGTTTTTGACCCTCTTGTGTGAAGTTACTATTTTGTTGAATTAGTTTTGGCAAGCAATTGTATGCTTGTTTTTAATCACCCTTTTCCTTTAGAGATGATGTCTAACTGCGAGGGTTTTGTTCAGGTGCTGACAGGTGAGTTGGGTATTTTGTTCCATTTTCAAAGGCATGAGCACACAGCCATCAGCAGTAACCTGTTTCTTGACTCTCCTCTCTCAGAGTGACATTTAAACACATTGACCGCTCCAGTATGCAGCACACGCGGGGACAGCAGCCCTGTCGCTGCCTGTCTGGGATTCACAGAGATGGGAGAGGGGCTCTGTAACCAGACTCATTCAGAAGAAAGCACTGCTTTCCCTCTCGCTCTGACAACCCACAGCTCCATTATAGGAAAAAGAAGAGTAGAGTGGGGGGACACAGCCACCTCTCTCTCTCTCTCTCTCTCTCTCTCTCTCTCTCTCTCTGTCTCTCCAGATCG
>JBBMFX010000007.1:10898877-10910503 GCA_037832545.1 Rhabdalestes septentrionalis | reverse complement strand
TATATATAACAACTCAGAAGACATTGTGATGGATTGTAACTAAAATGGCTAACTTTGCATTGTTGGCTTTAGGACCCATAATAATGAAATAAGTCTCTGCGATACACTATTTCAAACCAAAAGCACTCTGAATGTCTTTGTTTACTACTCAGAGGCTGAGTTATTCAGCAATTTGAAAAATATACAAGGAATTCCCCTTTAAGGTACATTACAACACTGTCTGTGTTTTCCAGGCTGCCTGATCTTATCTGTAGTTATGTTGTTCTTACTGATTTGTTTCACAGTGACAAAGCCTGAGTAGATTGCAAGGCGGCACACCTCTGATGCATGTTCTCTTCTACCCTCTATTGAGAGCCGTAAATTGATTTCACACTTCACTAATAACCTGACCAGGGTATAACAAGAACTTGGATTGACTGTAGGTCATGCAAATTAATTACAGCAATTAGACCTGAAAGGGAAGAGAGAGTTGGAGGGGAGAAAGGGCTCAGAGAGGTTTTGCCAGGACTCGACATTTCAGCTTAGACCCTTTCCACCAGGAGAATTCACAGGAACATGCTCACATTGGGCGGAAAACACACCGTGAGAGGTCCGCTAAGCTCCTTTATGGCTCCTGCATATTGTACTATATACTCTGAGCCTCTCAGAAATTAAATATGAATATAATAAGTTAGGCTGTAAAATATATTTGCACTTACGAATGCATTCAAACACCCTGGAAGGTTAGAATCACTTATAAAAAATTATAAGGTATTATACTTCAATAACATATGAAGGGCAAAATAAAAATTGTAAATGTAATGCTGCAAAAATAATAAGCTTGGTGTTTTGTTTTGCCTACACTCTCCAGCTGTGACAGTTGAGCCATATTTCATGGGTATTTAATGTTGTGTATTTAGTTTTACATCATAACAGTGTAAGCATATCAAATTGAGATTAGATTTTAAAATTCAGTGATGCATTTAATCATTCCAGGCTACAGACAAAAGTGCCATAAAACCGATGGATATTACTGTACCAGACTAAATATTCACTGTGAATGATCAAAGTAAAGATCCTGATCAAATCACTAATTTTCTTATTCTAGTTCTTATTCCATCAAGTCAAAAAGGCTGTTGCTTCTGCTAGAGCTTGAGTTGCATATTTAATATATTTATTGCGAGAAATGTCAAAAAGGTCATCTCTGCAGCTTAAGAAATGGACTATTTATTCCTACAAAAACCCGGCGTCACAAAATGCCACAAAGAATAATAAATTCTCTTCTGAACTCACAGGATTTGTGTGCCGCCGCTTTCTGGCGTGCACTGATTCAAACATCACCTGAGCGAGGCAGAATGGAGGAAGGTTAGCGTTGTTGATCAGTATCTGTCATTGTGCACGCAGGAGTGAGCCACAGACTACGAGACATTTTAAAATCAATGTACCAACAGCCATGTGCTGAAGAGTTGGAAAATGGGTCTGTATGAATGGGCTTTAGAGGGAGAAGGACAGCACTAATAGCAGCACCTGCAGCCATCCCAGCACAGACAGCCAGCGCCCTTGAAACAGTGTCTGCAAATTGAATTCCATAGAAAAAATTGATACGTTTATAAAATAAAGGGGGACAATGGACTCTTTTGAATTTAAATACTCAGTATAGGACATTATTGGTCCAGAAGACCACATGAATGTTTCGAGTGTGCATGCAAATTGTTGGTGAAAGAGACTAAAGCGCAGCACACTGGGGGGATTTCAGGTGTGAGCTCTGTTGTATACCTGCACAGACATGTGCTTTGAAAAGGTGGGTGGTCTGAATAATGACAGGCAGAATGGTGTGAATTAGAGAGAATTTCACTAGTTACATGTGCCATTTTATTTGTGTATGAATTCAGTTTTTCAGCTTGTTTAGTACACCCCACACTTTTGTGGTCCAGCTGAGTGCCTATTAAGCGTCTGTGAACAATTCCCAGTGTGTATGTGATTGCCCTGCATGAGGTACAAAGCTTACTTTTACATGTCAAATAGTAATTGCTTATGCTTTTGGTTGTATACAGAAACATTCCACTGATAGATCATGCTGATAAGGTGGTTTGCACGCATGTGCCGTTCACTCCTCAATCCATGCGGTCACTCTATGCAGACTGTAAGCTGAAAATACCATCTTTTGTGATGGCACAAAAAACAACACTTTTATAGGTATATATTTACCTATTCAGCCTGTAGCAGCTCTGTCATAGTGAAGATATAAGGAGTATTTCACCCTAGACAGACTTCATAACCATCTATCTGTCTTAAAAGCACAGTACCAAATAGAGCATATTTTATTCTAAGATGTAAAGCGAGCTTGGAAAATGGTCATGTAAAAATGAATGATGACTCTTTTAGCAACATACAAAGGCCCTGAGTGGACAGATGTTGAATGGAGCACCGGAAATACTTATAATTACTTATTAACTGGTATTACTGGTTCAAGTACCGCTGCCATTCTAATTTTACTATTACTGTTACAATTTTTGATATATGAGGTTTTGTCACAAAAACAGCAATATGTTTACTATAGGTTAAACAACTGTATTTATTAGGAACATGCCATTATGTATTTTTTTTCTTTTTTATACACCTAGCTAGAGCTGACTTGGGTGCTTATTGGCCTTTAACATGTGGTCTCTACACCTGTAGCATTTGTCCAATATACAACAGCACAAGAGCGCTTTCATGGATTTGGTGCCAGCTGAGGCTTTGACTGTTGAAATATTTCAGACCATTTATAATAATTGCTCTAATGTGTAAAATACTACGTCAAAATGCTAAATATTGGATTGTGCTACAGTTCTCAGCAAGTGATCCTCAGCAAGTGGCCTTGTTTTGTGGCACTGCGCTTTTTTAATATAATCTTTTTTGGTAAATGAATGTCCCATCAACAAGATTATTCAAAATGTTCACATTAATGTATTCAGACATTACAAGGTGCAGATGTAGACACACACGCAGATACAGATGCATTTTTTTTATGAGTGAGTAGCTGTGGGTGTATCTTCACATCTCCTCAGCAAAAGCTGAAAAGCAAACAGCCACATATCACTTTGAGCACCAGCATGTGGACTGGGACACCGAATTCCACAATGGCTATTCTCACATCTGAAAATCAATGCAGCCCGTTGCTTTTTAATACTGTTATTTTGGGGCTTTAAATATTCATCAAAAGCAAAGCCAGGAAGGTTCAATCCTGATTCATGACTTGTAGAACTTGACTTGCAAAGCTAAACCTCACATCTCTGCCCACTCTATTGACTTTGCTTCAGCAGAAAAGTGTATGGAGGCTGCAAGTTAAGAGCAGACGCTATTGAAAAATGGACACTATCTCTCATCACAAAGACTAGGGTGTGTGCTCAAATCACTTTAGCTCCCCCCTGGGTGCCCTATGTCCGTGTGTGTGCATGTGTGTGCGTGTGTGAGAGTGTGCGTGTGTGTGTGTGAGTGGTAGTGTAAGCCTTAAGGTTAAGAAATACCACCTTTACCGCCTTTATTCTACAAAAGAGTGTTCATAAAAGATTCACTGACCTCATTTAAATCACTGTGGTAAATGTCACTTTGAAAAAGAAAAGAATGGTATGTGATGAAATCATTTCACTTACCACTGAATTTTACTCTGATGTCCTTTATTTAAAAAGTAGATGGGCATCCAGAGCCAACTTTCATGTCTGTTTTGACCAGTGCTCTAAGAACAGAGAGTGAAGCGTATCCTCAGCTCAAATTATGAGATAGTGTAGCTATACGGTGTGATGAATGCTAATTTCCTCCATTTGTCCTGTTGTAGCTGCTCTCACAAACACATACAGCAATCTACACTACCTGCTTCTCATACCTGACTGAACACTTTATCGAGGTGCCCAAATTGGAGTTGACAAATTACATACTCAAGTTTTCTTTTTAATGAAAAATAAAAGTTATCGCACGTAAGGGATTAATGAGCAAAGATAAAGGAATGTGGAGCTCGTTGACACTAACGGTCTGGAAATTAGAATACTCCATCTATAATTGATATTATTAAATTAGTCAGCCTTCATACATTTAAATTGTTTTCCAGCCATGTCATGAGTGAATTCCCTTCATGCTTTTTGCCGCATTTAGAAGACCTAATACAGATAATATGCCACAATCTGCTGCCTTTTATAATTCAGTATGATCGCATTTGCCCATCTTTCTCCTCCTCTGGCCACCTTTATGGTGTTCCACGGTTCCACCCTTGCATCTATTATCCTTTCTGCGAAAATAGCCCTTCCAGGTAATCCTCAAATTAAATGAAGGCTTTGAAAGGCCAGTGAGACTGGCCCTGTTGTTTAGGTCTGATTTCGCTAAAGCCTCTGCCCAGAGAGAGCTCACAGAGGGCTCTGGGAAAAGGGGAATAGACGGCACTGTGGAGGAAGCAGGGTATTCTCTCGGCTTGCAGTTGTTAATTTCTCTGTTGAGGGGCACAAATCTGGTCATTAGCAGAGTAATGCGGTCTCTTCTCGACCCCACTGGCCTGCTATTAACATGTCCACACCTGAGACCGCTTCTAAATTCCCGCCACAATTCACAGTTACAACTTCTCCTTTCCAGCCAGTGGATTCAGGAGGGGCGAGCAGCTATATCTCAGCTCTGATAATTGCTGCTAAGCTGTTTCTGGTCGTCTGGTTATTCCACTTGAGAAGGTATGGGCCTGACTGCTTGTTAAGTGCATTCAGATGCACACATACAGAGAGAGTTATTGATGGGGACACTAAGAGAATCTGTCATGGCAGAGTGATGTTTGTTGAAGCAGAAACGTATGGATGCTGGTCAAAGTTTAGGAAGCGTTTCCCTTTGTCCAATAGCAGCAGGCCGGCACTAGCTCACTGTCTTGTGAAGAACAATGAGACTGACATAAGTGACCTGCACACTTGATTTTTCCTTGAAGTGGAGGCATAACCAACAAGAAACATAATCCTCATGGCGTTTATTGTGATTTGTCTAAAAACTATGCCTCTGCATGGTTTCGGTGATTTAACATCTTATGGCCCATTACAGGCTTAAGATATAGGCCCAGAGGGAAATGTTGCTCACTGTGTCCTCATGTGCTTTGTGTAGTTATGACTCACTCAGCTATAGTGTCATCAGTATACCAGCACAGAGAGTGAGAGAATACAGATAAAACAAGTGTAGGTAATATTGGTACCATAATGTCCCTACCTTCTTCTGTACCTCCTTTCACTTCTGTTCTTCTGTATAATTTCTACAGAAATTTCCTTTCACACGTATAATAAGTTATAATAAGTTATAGTAATAATATATGTTTTGTTTAGTTAAATGACACATGAAAGCATTTTTTCAAGTCCATCATTAATGAATAATGTTACAGCCCACTACTATTCCTTCTAAAGAGACAAGATAATGGTTTAAGCACATAATGACAATAAATTATTTTACTTGTTACAAATGTCAGTAACGCGCGTTATAATGCATTTTTAAACCGGAAAGAAGTTTTTTTCTCCATTATATAAATTCGCCAAAATCACCGCAAGATCGGCAGAGGAGAAACGTCCATGCAAAATGTTTCAGTTCTTGTAGTCAGACAGAGAGAAGAGTAGGGTGTCATCCTCTTTTTCCTGGACATGTCCTGTTTTTGAGACCTGTGTCGGCCCGAGATGCATGCGGCCCAGTTGCGCATTAAACATCTAACAGCCCCCGGACCTCGGCCGAGCTGGAAAAGAAAGTTTGCGCTAAGGTGTCCTTTGTATAGAGTTATTATATAGAGTGTCACCTTCCACTGGATATGTTATGAGCTAATTGAGCGACGTGAGCTATATTTACACAGCCAAATCCATATTTCCAGTTATTTTGGCGAGAGTAACTTAAAAGTAATGCAATAGCAGTAATATTTTAAATACAGTAATATTGTAATGTAATGAATTTCTTTGAAATGAGAGGAGTAAGTAATAAATTGTTCGTCAGACATTAGGCAGGAGACGAGAGTGTTGGAGGGGTGAGTGGGATGATCCATGATGCTAGTGGATTTGTGGATGCAGTGTGATTTGTAAATGTCCATGACAGAGAATAGAAAGACCTCCATGATGTTTTCAGCTGTCCTCACTATTCACGGTTGCAACATGGTTCAATATGGGTCTTGCAATATGAAGCATTGCAATTCCCAAGCCAGGCTGTGATGCAGCTGCCCAGGATACACTCGAGCTTCTCTTTAGGAAGTGTCAGGGGGCTCTCTTCTGTCTCTGCAGGAGGTACAGACAGTGCTTTCTGCCTCTCCCTTACGAGAAACCTGCGCAGTATGTATATGTAGGAAAGGGATGGAAGAAGGCTGCAGTGCTTGGCGGAGCGGTCTCATTAGAGAAGGTGGGAGTATGTGCCTGCTCTGATTAACACTTCACTCTCACACTGGTCTAATCTGCCAGCACTCCAGCACTGAGCCTGGGCCTTTTGCGCACACCATCACCTGATAAGTCAGTCTTCTGCTCACAGCACTTTCACACACGTTGGTAATTAGACTGGGAGGGAGGACAGTAATACGTCGCCAGAAGTACGGCTTCTGCTCAGATGCAAGTCTTTACTCATTATCTTTAGTTTCGTCTTGTACTGTGGGAAGACAAAGAGCAAGATGAGTCCAGACATGGAGAACACTTCCAGTGTGTACAGATAAAGCAAGCTCCTTAAAGTTCAACCTGCCCATGAATGGCATGTGTTCAGAACTGTCTGTTGAACTTCGTCATATTGACTTATAAATTCATTTTAAGAGTCTTATGCTGTCTGCCCTCACTATTTCTTGTTTGTGTAGGTAACCCCGGGTGATGTAGAATCAGGTGGTGGGGTTGGTAATACTCAGGAGCAGGAGCAGGATCTAAGGACTATAGACTAAGCAAATTGTATTGTCTTGAGAAGAACAATGATGTAAGAAAGTATCAATGTTCTGCACATTGGTTTCAGATCTTTACAAAGATGTAAACTAATACACTTGGAAGATGAAAAACCTAAAAGTATCACTTCATTAAAAGAAAGAAAAGGTAATAATGACAATAATATTCATATGAAATAGCAATTGCCCCTAAACTGAGTAGCTTCTTGTGCCACCTTTAGCTGTAACACCCAAATGCTTCCTGTCACTGAAGATCAGTTTTTTATATTGATGTGAAGAAGTTCTGGGAAGATTCCCCTCTGTGCCAAATTTTCTCATGAGATAATGGCTCTTGCTGGAGGTTTAAGGGGGTTAATGTATCCTGCACACAGCAATAATTGTTCAAAAATGGTTTGAGTCGCTAGAGAACCCTCTAGTCCAGAGGAAGCTGAGCGGTGCCGTAGCTTAAACTGTTCCAACTTTCTATTGTACGCTTAAATTTACCAGAAAATTGAAGGTATCTGTCTTTGTTTTAAGCCTTTGTTTAATGTTACAGAGAACTTTAAAAAAAGATAAAAGTTGCTCAGTGTAGGACACCTGTGTTCCTCTGCTGAGTGTTTGAAGACTTCATCAAATGACTGGTCGATTTGACTTCAAATTTGTTGATGGATAATTCGACCTGAAAAAATCCCAAGTTGTTAATGCCCTATTATAAATATACATATTCGCGGAATCAGTCTACCGCAGATATTTTTCTGAGAATGTAACTGACAATGGTACGTGGAAAACTCCACAGTACCGCGGAAACTGCAAATATTTTCTGAAGTTTTTTTGCTTTTTTTATATTTATTTTTTAATTTAGTTCTACATTTTTAATAAAAATATATTTTACTTATTTTGTAACATAAAAAGTAATCAAATTAATTTCAGCTAAAATTCCAGTTATTCGCTGCTACCTTCCTGTTCTCGTGTTTTGGTTTCATTCTTCTAAAAGCCCTAAGATGCACCCAAACACCCTGTGCCTTCTGTCAATACACCTAAGCACAAGAGGAAGAGTAAGACACTCCAGTAGAAGGTTGACTTACTGCTCCGGAAAGATTGGGGTTAGATGGGGTACCTGAGAGGGGTGTTGTGCGTGTGTTGCTGATGAGCCAGTGAGAGAGGTCTTTGTCTAGTGTCTGCTTTAACTGGTGGGTCACTACAATATGACTCCTCCTGAAGCGCCTTAATAAAATGTACCACCTGAAGAACAGAAAAATATTGAACTGTAAAAAAAAAATGTTGGTGATTACACGTGCATTTTACTGTATTTTTATTAATAAAACATTTAATTATTACTGTATTTACCCAGCGCATACCAAAGAATTGTGGGAGAGGGCAGTTCATTATAAGCTATCCAGCACATATAAGGGTTTACCTTTACATTCTCTTTAAGGAGAATGCTTTAAACTGAGTTTCAAACTAAATTAAAGTGTTTCGGATTCAGTCGTTCTTTCTTAGAACTGAACTAAAAATTAAAAAATTATATAATTATATATTGCATGATAGTTGGTATAATTAGCATATAATAATCCTATTATAAGAGTTTTTGAACAAACAGTGGTCGCTGACTGATCATTATATCTATGCCACAGTGTGTGCCTATCTGACTTCGCACTGAAAATATTGAAACAGTTACTTGATTGGTGCCTGCAGTTAAATAAAAAACGCATGCAAGTCTATCACAAACTAAAATGTACTCATAATTCAAAAAGTTGATTTGACTGAAAAAAAAAAAACAGATCTGAAATCAGCACTAAAAACTGGTTTAGAAAATTGTTTTGTGGTTTCTGATGATTGCAGATTTTTTTTGTTGTTGAACTGTGTAATTATTTAGAAGGCATATCAGAAGAAATCGTTTTCTTCCAGTAATATAAACAATATAAAACAAATCAGATGAACTTGGCTGAAAGAGTACACTTGTTTATTTTACCTTGTATAGTGAGGAAGCTACTTAGAAAGGCAAACAAATCTCCAGGGATTTTACAATTATACATTTGGAGTCACCTATTCTCCAAGACAAATTAGATACTACCTCCATGGCAAAAATGATTCAGAAGAAATTATTTTCTTCTACAAATATAAGAACCTGGTGTTCACACTGGGCTTCTGGAACTTTGGTCTGTGGTCAGATAAAAAAAATTGATTTGAGCTTCCAGCGGGAGAGTGATCCAAACAAAATCCGCACAAAAAATGGTTCAATAAGAACAGAATCAAGCACACCAGTCTCCTGACCTAAGCCCTGCTGGAAACTAGTGGAGTGAGATCAAAAAACAAAAAGAGGACTAAGGACTAGCAGTTCTAAAGATATTATTCAATTTCATGCTTTCTTTTTAATGAAAATTGCAGCCGGTCAGTGTTTAAGTTTTAAATACTGATATTCACAGTATGCTCAGATCATTTGCTTATTTTCATTAAAACCTCAGACAATTAAATTGAACAGCTACAAGAACAGAAGAAGTGTGAGAAATTCAACAAATCTAAAATATTTTTTTATGATGGAGATGTGACCTATCATGACCACCATGTAAAACAGACCATCTAACATTTTTCATTTTTGCTTGCACAAGAGCCAATGAGAGCCTGAGAGGAAAGTGTAGGTGGGAACAAACAGAAGAACAACAGGGACAGTGAAGGCCACTTGAGTTCTGTGTGGATCTAGGAAGCTGAGAGAAGGCTCATATAGCTCTGGGCCTCATTCTTCTTATTATAAAAATGAGTGCGGAGCTAGGAGTTCAGAAACAACAGGAGTTACTCAAGTGCCATTTAGGCAAAGACACATGACACTTCTCATGTTTATTAATAAAAAATAGGAGGATTGGTGGTTCAAAAACTCTTTTTCAGGGGTCCTTTTAACTGGACCAGGCTTTTGAGAATCAAGCCATATGTGCCATGAAGCCATCGACTGTGCAAACAATTGACTTCCACAGCGAGTTCTGTTTCTGTATCCAGTGAGAATCTGCAGATAAGCAATGATGTAAAAAATAGATTTCCTTAATATCAGTCTCAGACACGCTGAGCATAAGTGTATATTTATTTATATATATTTTATATAACACCATAATGAGTTTTACAGAAAATTACTTTTCTGAATTTTTCAAATAATAATGTTTAAAAACAAGATTTTATAAATCCAAATAATGCCTGGAGGCATGGGGGAGAAATGTGGAACCTTACCAGCTCAGAAAATATCAACCACATTTTTACAAACAAAATAAATCTTAAATCTTTTTGTTCATTTCTTGTTTGTTTGCATGTATTCTGTTAAACTTGCTAGCAGAAAAACCCTTTCAAAATATGACTTAAAAAATTAGGACTTTTGCGACATATGTAAGACTCCAATTCCTGGTAAGCTATTAAATTGTCAGTGTCTTTATCTTTGAGTGTGTGTGTGTGTGTGTGTGAGTGTGTGTGTTTGTAGGTGTGTGTGTTTGTAGGTGTGTGTGTGTACAAGCGTCAGTGTCTTCTAGTCAAACTCTTCACAGAAATAAGAAAAAACACTCCAGCCACTGTATAAAGCCGGTGACCCGTTGTGGGCCTGATTCATTGGGCTGTTCCCTCTGGACTGAACTCAGTGCTTCTGGCCATGTGTGACCGGCCTGGCATGAGATGATGAGATGGAGTGACTCTGGATGAAAAAGAGGCCCAGGGGCTCTGGCCTGGCCGTTTTTCTTACTCTCCCTCTGCTCTAGGGCGACTCATCCCACTTAAACAGCCGTCACTAGCCCCTCTCACCAGTAGGCTATCTAGATCTGTATAATTTTGTTGACTGACAGCTTAATATTTGTTTATTTTCTCGCCTGGCACCCACCTTTGAGTGCTATAAAGGGTGCAACTGTTTATTATTGACAGAAAGCAGTTTTTGGCTGCTTTGGGCTTGATTTTTTTTATGAAATAGTGAGGCTGACAAGCTGAGAAAAACAAGAAGCAAAAATGGTGGAAAGCATGTACACAGAAGAAGATAATAACTTTGTAACTGTACAATGGAGAGATTTTAATTATATGAGCTCTTTTATGGTTAAGCATTTACCATCTGCACCAGCATACACATTTAGTTCTCTGTGGCACCAAAATGCCTCCATGGCTTATTAAGTGAAACCTTTTGTGTGGTATATAGAAGAATATAGAACTAGTTTATTAAGCTCCTTGAAGAATCATGACGTATGGGTTCTCCATTTTGAAGATCAGATCTGATGCTAATAACAGGTATACAGTACAGTATTATAGTTTCCTTTTTAGCAGCTTTGCCTGTAACTTGTGACACGTTCCTTTTTAGAAAGGGCAGAATGTGTCAGAATGGCTTCACCCTACAAATATCCTTTATCTTTCTTATTGTCATAAAGCTTTCCAGTCCAGAAAGCCATGATGGACTACAACTCTCTTTCCATTTTTCAAATATGCTTGTAAAATACAGCCTGAATTTAACACAAGACATTTAGCAGTTGCCAGGAAGAGATAAGTAAATGGTGTGATGAACAAGTGAATATAGCTGAACCTCCCCTCTAAGGGTTGGAATGGGCTGATGGGCAGTGAACAGCAGTCATTCTATGGTCATCATTAGTCTCACACTATTAAACATTATGAAACCAGACACCATTACGTCTCTGAGGTCACAGCTGATCTCTGCTGACCATTCCAGTTACTCACGCATCTTATTCATCTTTATTCAAAACAGCTAGCAGAAAGATAAGAGTTCATGATATTTGGTAATATTATTGTATATATATAAATATATATATACAT
>JBBMFX010000007.1:10886338-10897223 GCA_037832545.1 Rhabdalestes septentrionalis | reverse complement strand
CTCTCTCTCTCTCTCTCTCTCTCTCTCTCTCACACACACACACACACACACACACACACACACACACACACTCACACTTACACACAAGGCACAATCTCAAGGGAGCATCTAAATGCCATAGAGTATAATGTCGAGTGAACTGCCATAAGCTGTGTAGTAATGGGTGATTAGTGTTAATGTGCACACAATGATATGTGTGCTCTGTGCTTATGCTTATGGTCATATGGAATTTGTGAAGTCTGTTTTGTTCTGTTAGATCTCTTTTTTGAGAGCAGACAGAGCAATTTAAGTCCAACACGGTGCAGGGAATATCCATGTTTTAGGCTCCAACAGCAGTGCTACAAGAATAATTTGTTTGAATCTTTTGAATTTCTCATTCTGAATTACTCTCTTTTCTTTGGCCTTGTACACCTGCACAAATGGAAAATTTGTCTTGATTAAATGTGTGAGAGAGGAAAAACGGCACATGACACAATGTATACAACCACTAAATAGCAAGTGCAATAATGACAAGTCTCATTTATGTTTTTGATGTAAGGGTTCATAAATAAATTGTATCAGTAAGTTCAATGTGCTTTTCAAAACATAAATATCAGACGATACAATGAATGCAGGATATTGTACATTTCTTGGATGTAAAGCAGCATGGTGTACCATATTGGCCCTGCTATGAATAGAGAAGCTGATATTTGGATGGAGTGTTTGTTAGCCCACATGCTAATTAATGCTATTCAAACCACGTAAAATAATGAAGTAATGAGCTGCTGTTTGTGTGTGCTCTCCAACAGAGTGGCATTCCTTTCCGCCCCGCTCCCTCAAATTCCTCCATCTTTGCTGCTTCTGAGGATGAATATTTGCATGTGTTGTGTGTGTGGTGTTGATGTGTTTGTGTGTGTGGAGTAGTGGGGGTGGGGGGTGATCAGAACGCAACTGTGTGAGGATTTTTTTGCACCTGGATCCGAAGAGTGAATACCTCCTAGATAAAGCCTTTGTGATTCAGAAGGTCAATTATCATACAAATCTGACTTCACACTTGCCAGTCGAGTGGCTCCCTCACAGATGCATGTGCACGTGCACAATTTGGCGTGGGGCCCTTTCTTGCTTTGCTCCGGGAACAAACTCAAAGGTTATGCTGCAAGCGTTCTCCTACTTTGTAGACCCCTGTAGCATCCTGCAGCTAATACCTCCACTCTGCAGACCTCCACAGCAAAGAAAACGCGCACCTTCACAGAGGTCCCTCTGTGCAAAAGCAAGAGGAATGGAACGAGTCACAACTGCTGCTGGCTACTATACACTGTTTTATCTACCTCAAAAAGCCAGTATTGGACGAAAAAGGTGGTGGTGGTGGTGGGAGGGGGGGGTTCAGCAATGACAAACTTTTTAAAAGACTAACAGCTGAGGTATAATGAGAAACATATTTTAATTTCTCGGATGAACATGGTGTCCAACTCCTGCCCCTTTTGGCACAGTTCTCCATTTACAAAAATTTTGTTTGATTTTGTTTTGCACCTAAACCCAACCCCCCACCCACCAATCAGATTGACAAATTCAACCCCAGGGTGAAGATCCCACTCCACTAATTGTATAATCTCTTGGGTGGGAATAGACATACAATAGGAATTATTTTTTTTGTATGTGTAAAGTCCACCCAGCATCTTTAAAAAAATCTTTAAAGTGTTCAACAATGCATTTTGGCCCAAACTTTTCACATGTGCCTTATATGCTATTTTCTGATAGTTTCACAAAATCTATTTACAGGATGCAGAACAATGGTTATTTTGGATTGTAACTTAAATATATGTGTTGCAACCACTTCTTCCTATCACCAATCTGAATCAATAGTTAAGAATATTTCAACTGACTTTTGCTGAAATAAAAAACTGGACCCCTATACCTGCTACTGCTGTACTCACAGTGCTGTCTGCTTCTCTTTGCTGCTCTCTGTCTTTGCGATCTGTGGGTGAACAGACAGACAGCTCTTGTGCGCGGCTCTCCGTGTCATTCTATGATGCGTTTTTAATTGTTGCAGTTTTAAAGGTCAGATTTACAACTATTACAGATGTGAGTCATGTGAGCCAATTGAGTGGCAATTATGGATGGTGCACCTGGCTGCATAGCACGCCGATTTCATCATCCATAACCCCAAATCGGCCCTCGCGCCATTGATTGGACTCAGATGGGCAATGTCTTAATAAAATAAATTGGGTCTCTCCACTCAGTCATGACTGCTAGAGCTCCATCCATGCCTCTACGAACCAATGGAGCACGGTCGATGGCCTTGGAAAGCATTATTCTTTGCAGATGAAATATTACTCAGCGATTGCCTTTAACAAATAACGTCTTCATAATGATGGAGTGGTGCATTAGCCAATATGCTTTAGCCATCCATGGATGATCGGGTGTTCATTCAGAATATCGATTGGGGTGCGAGCCCAGGTCCACAGAGAAACATTTCTCTGCTGAAAGGTGTCTAAAAGACAGTGAACAAGGGAAGGGGGTGTGCATAGGAGAGCCACATCTGGTCTGTGGCAACAAGTTCGATGTCCCTTCATATATGTAAAATGTAAAATGTTCACACTGTGATTCATTTTCACATGTGTAATTTGGAGCACATGTGGAACATGTTAAAATGGATTTCCAGAATACATGTGATCATATACAGCTAAAGAATTCGCAAAAAAAAAAAAAAACGATTCCCATATTGGAATTTTATAAAAAATGAATGGTTCTTGGCTTGGGCATAAAAGGCATTTAGGAAATGTGTGTAGGTGCTTAAAACGTAAAACTACAAATGAAACGTGAAGATTCGCTGGTAAATTTTGGATAACAAATAGAATGGCTGTTTTGCATTGTAGATATCACAACCCCTGGTTTCCATCACCGACACTGCCGGTCAGTAATTTCTCTACAAAGTAGCAGTCCTTTTATTGCATTGCTACAAAGATGCACACCTTTTAAAAGGGTTGAGCTATCAATGTCTAATAATGAACATAATGATGTTACCCAATA
The DNA here is from genome assembly GCA_037832545.1 of Rhabdalestes septentrionalis. Taxonomy (NCBI): domain Eukaryota; kingdom Metazoa; phylum Chordata; class Actinopteri; order Characiformes; family Alestidae; genus Rhabdalestes; species Rhabdalestes septentrionalis. The sequence goes on along the minus strand of JBBMFX010000007.1, from coordinate 10,894,214 downwards.
AAATATTGGTTGAATATTTGACATCCACATTGGTTGAATGTTTGGCCTTCCAATTTTTTTTTTACTTGATGGTAACAATTCACTAAAAGCTGATATTTTGGAATCTTAAAAACATTAGCACCCCTAACCGGTCATAGGAAAAGAGTAGGAATTGCTTAAAATGGGGCTGATTCATATCTAGCCCAAGCTGTAGATTCACCTAAATCACTTGTGACTTATTACATGCAGTGATACATTCTCCATTGTGCTAGTGATTGCTTTAGAAATTATGAGGTAATTCCATATATAGTGATTGCAATTTTTTTCTCTAAATGAATCTGGAAAGAATCTGCAATGAGTACATCTCAATGAGTACACCTCAAAATTGTATATATTGTATAAAATTATGAAAAAATTCACCATTATATACATTATATCTTTGGTCACTTGGGGGTGGGGAGGCATCATAACCATTTAATTCTAAACAACATGACCTAAAATCAGTTTCCTTCCATCTCTACAGAACCCCACTGAGCAAATAATCATACTGGCTACGGTTTGAAAGTAGCTTAATGTATCATCTTGTGACTGAACTGAAAACTGGATCATTTGAAGCAGTGTCAAAACATCTGCCGTATGCATTGACAGCCTTCAGTCAGCGAACAAGTGTTGGCCTTCGCCGGTGTTATGAAATGATATTTTTCTTACAAAATCAGTCTAAAAATGGTCACAAGCCTTGTTCAATTCCACTCTGTCTATACTATGTCCAAAAGTCAGCAGGCACATGTTCACTCAAACTTTCTTCTGAAATGAGGATACATTTGTTCCCCCTTTGCTGCAGTAACAGTCTCTGCTCTTCTGGAAAACTTTTACATGAGATTTTAAACAATTGTATGTGGATTTGATTTTATTTATCCACAAGACAACTAGTGAAGTCAAGTACTGATGCTGGAAAATCTCCTACCCATCCTAAATGTGCTGGATGGACACTCATGAATCCAAAGATTTTTACTGCTTCCCAGCCCAATGCAAAGGAGGCTTTACACTCCTAGCCAAAGTTTATCATTGCTTGTGGTGACATCAGGCTGATGTGAGCGACTGAAATCTCAGCAAGAGTACACCTTAAAGCTGAACTCACTATTGAATGTGTCAGGATCCTTTCTGACATACAGTCAAACATGCACTGCTAGCATGTTGTTTCTAGTTGTATAAACCATAGTTGGACAGTATTCATTATGTCAGTGTCTACATTCATTGTATTGTCCACCTATTTTTAAGCACTCTTAACTGACTGCATTACTAAGGGAGGGAAGGACATGCGGCAGCAAATTTAAAATCCAGTGGATAATTCTATGAAATGGTGCTACTGGAATGCAATGAAATGCATAAATCTAGGATGCATGACTGTCTTTGATGGCCTGCTGAAATCCACAGTATTGTGGAGCTGAGCTCACCTGTCACTAAGAGTTATTTCCTTGTCTGTCACTCTCCAGTGTGTATTCAAGGCAGTGATTTATGTTCTGCTGAGTTACACTTTAATGAAAATTCATGTACCTCCCCCTGTCTGTCAGTAGGGGAGATGGCTGAGGAAAGGCAATGTCTGCCAGTCCCACTGTTATTCCATAGATCATTATAATTCTCGCTATGAATGACTTCTGGTTTATCATAGGAGGACTGATCGCACTGAAATTGCAGCATCTGTGATTTTTTGTCCCAAACTACAGCGTAGACACCAAACTTTAGTCTAATAAACTTCAAGACATGGAAGGATAGACAAATAAACTGAGAATCTGGAGAACTGGGGACTTTGTAGAACTGGAAAAGCCACTGTGCCTAATTCTTATACCGTTTAAGCTTTTTTGTTTGGCTTGATTATCTTTGACCAAATCCTTGTTTTTCCCCAACAGTGTGATGTTGGAGTTTGTTGTTCTGGCTGAAGGCTCTGCAGACAGTTAGAGTTGGAAAAACAAGTGAAAATGTGTGCATCTGTCTATATGTGTATAGCTCTTTGTCTCTCTATCTGTCTCTGTATCTTCCTTTCTCTCTCTCTCTCTCTCTCTCTCTCTCTCTCTCTCTCTCTCTCTCTCTCTCTATCTCTTTCTCTCTGTGACTATTTCTCTCACTCTGTCTCTCACAATGTTTTTCTCTCTGTTTCTTTCTCCAAGTGTATTTGATTGTGTGTGTGAGTGAGGGTGTATTTTTGTGTGTGTGTATGTGTGTGTGAGTGAGTGTGTGTATTTTTGTGTGTGTGTGTGTGTATGCTCAGGGCAGCACCGCTCAGGGTGAGTAAATCTCCATTAGTCTAATGTCTCTGTGCCTTTTTGGCTTTATGAGGGCTGAGCGTTTGGGATGAATAATTGTGGGCTCCTTCGTCTCCTCCTGGCGCCGTCGCTATTTACTCCCTGGCACCTGCTCCTTTTTAATTAGCGCCCCAGCCCTGATCATCTCTTAATCGACTTGGAACATTAAGAAACAAAAGCCAGTCTCGGAGGGGGCCACAGCGCGGGGGCCCCTCATCTTGGCGGGGGAGCGGGGCCACCCCCTAATGAGCCGGGGCATCTCAGTGTCACACTCAGCACAGCGCTTCATCTACTGCCATACAATCATCTTCAGAAGATGGCCCAAAACTTTGATTCCCCTTTATTATCTCATCAGCACGCGCAGCACGTTAGCCGGCGGGACAGCTGGGTGGGAATGGTTCACTCGAGCTGTTTCGCTCTCTTCCTCTTTCCTTTTGCTCAACACAAATGCAGCAGCTACGGTCACTGTCAAAGTGTTCAGAATGATCCTGTGCCAAATATCTGTGTCAGAAGCCAAATGTTCAGCTCAGACTTTACAGGATACTTCAGCTTTTGTATCATGTCTGAGAAATAGTTCAAGTGGGAAAACTAGTACCTTTTGGACTATGTTAAATGTGTTAGTGAGAGATGTTAGTACTTTTTCATTGTTCAGTACTATGGAACCATTTATAGACACTTTACATGTAAAAAAGGTGACTTATCAATATAGTATGTGTATCATAATGTAATTTAGGAGCCTTGATAATAAGGACTATTATTTTGCATGACAGTGCTTATGGCAAACTTTTTCCAGTTTGTTGGGATGATTGCTTTTATTGTAGTGTTTTATGGCACACAAAAACACACTTTGTTTTACTGAGATAATGATGGTTTAAGCAAGTTGCCAAGTTGCCTAAGACATTTGCACAGTGTTGTGTATCTCTCATTATTTAAGAATCTCTCACCCCTGATTTCGGGAATGTCTGGAGCGGATGTTTTAGCAGGGGCTATTAGAACAGGGAGCTGTCCACAAAGCAGAGGGTGCTGATACTGGACAGATCAGACAGTCTATTGAGCAGGGCCCCGGTGTGTGTGCGTGCGCAGGCCCTCCATTCAACGATGTGTTTATCGATTGCAATTATTCTAAATCTTCACATTACCCTGGGTCTGCCGCAGGGACAAGAACATTTGCAGTAATGACTGAAAAATCAAATTGCGGTGATTGTTTTACTGTTCTTTGGTAAACAGAGATGTCTGTATTGTAATATCTCCCCATCTATTGATTGGACAAAGGGCATTATTAGCCCAATAAGGGGCCCAGGCACGTGGTGGTAACAGAGTGCACATCAATCGGAGCAGTCAATCAGTCTGTCACTCATCTCATCAGTAAGCCACTCAGTAGCCCAGTGCAGCCCACCCATCCTCATCAACCCACCCTCCCCACACGCGGTTTTGCTCATACCCTCTATCCCCCGTTTCTTTTGCTCAATCCCTTAAAAAAATAAAGGCTCCGAAATGGTTCTTGGATTAAACATGTCATATAGCCAAAAAAATCCCTAGTGTATAGAAGCACAATTTTCATTACACGGTGTAATGAAAGGGTCCTCACCCTTAACTCATTTGCGCTATGATTCTTTAAACTTTAGTGTCCTATTTTGTGTGTGTAGTTTGTCAGTAAGAAATAAATCTTATTGGCCATATACTTTACACCTCCTAGATGAACTGAATTCAGTTAGATAACAGGAGTTGTTAGGGTCTCTCTGAAATGAAAATACAGGGATTCTGATGACGGTTCATTATTTGGCTTATGATCATGACAAATAATATGACCAACTTAAGGTGACCACATTGTGATCGATTTTCTTTCTTCTTGGATCGACAGTGAATGCTGAAACTCCGAGACAGGGCCTGACAGCGGACGTGTTCTCCTCAAGCTCTCTTCAGAGCCATGATTACTTTAAAAACAAAAAATATAAATATATATATAGACTTGGAGAGTTTGTACTAATGTAATATTTTTAATATTTGAAATGAACGAAAATTGAAAGATGAATATTGTTCAAACTTCTTTTTTGTTTGTTTTGTTTATACATTATTTATTTATTTAGTTATTAGCTTCAGTCTGTGCTAAGTTGAATAGGAATCCCACCTAATGTTACATTGCAGTGAATCCATTATAGACCCCACCGTTAGGACTTTTAACACTTCAGACCCCCAGAAAGCCTTGAAATCAAAATCCTGGTGGTTCTGTTTAAATGCCCTTTAGGAACATGCTGTTTTGCTATTGTGTCTGATACTCAAGAGTAATTCAGGAAAATTGTCTCAGTGGCATATTTTAGCCTGTTTTACAATTGAAATGTATTTCTTTCTTTAACATTACTTAAAGTTTCAAGATTGTCCAGCCTCAGGGTGGCACTGGTACTATCTTAGTATCCCTGTGAAACACCCGCTGCCCAGTTATAGTGTAGAAACTGTTATTTAACATGGGAACTTGAATAAGGCACTTAAGCTAAAATTTTGAACTTTTTAAGTTGGTCTGCCAAGTAAGTTATTTGTAATTCTGATACCCAATATCCCAACAGTTTGAATAACAAAAACCTTTTAGTAATTTTGCAAGTTTGCTGAATTCAACTAGAGTTTCCACACTGTAATGATGTAAAACTGAAAGCAATCTCCCTCATCTATAAGTTTCTGTCTATAAGCAGGATGCGCAATGAGTTCAGCTTATGAGGTCAAATCAGCAGGCTGCTCACACTGTCCACAGCTATAAAGTACCACTCACCCACTAATTAACCTAAGATCAAATACTGTACACACAAACAGGCTGGTTAAAATGGTCAGTCATATAAGTATATTTGGCCAGGTTGTTGCTAGAAGTATTGCTTTTTCCCCCTTTGTAGTTCACAAATAACATACTTGTGAAAGCTCTGACTCACTCACTAAACTTGTTTAGAGCTGTAATTGGACATTCAAGACAAAAACATAACTTGTTTGTCGAGAAAAAAAGAGATAGTAGCAGAGATTAAAGAGTGGATAAAGAGAGTTTTTTTAGCATGATTTCTAGCTGAAATTGTTTACACAGCATAGTTTTGATTATTTGCATGAGATATCAACTATATTAAAGCATTACTGAATTATCCTAAATGTCTTTCTTGAGTTAGCACTATTAAATGTAGCTTTTATTTGACATCACTCCAAAGGGTCATTTCTGACATATTCATTTTTGACTGTAGTATCTTATCAATATTTCAGTGTTTAAAGAGACATGGCCCCATACTGTCTTCTAGTCCAACTGGTGTCCTCTCCATCACGGCTGAATTCTGAGTGTCAGAGGTCCAGTCCAAACTCATCACCCTTATGATGGACAACATCCAAGAGCCTGACTAGAAAGAGAGAGAGCGCGAGAGAGAGAGAGAGAGAGAGAGAGAGAGAGAGAGAGAAGAGAAGAGAAATGAAAGAGTGTTCAGAGTTCCTCTTCATCTCTGTGCCTTCATCACCAAGAGGAGCAAATCAAGCTGATTAAAAAGCACTTCAGATGCAGCCAGGCACAGGCTCTTTGCACTAATGAGAGGCAACATCTCCACACAAGAAAAAAAAAAGACAAAGATGAGATGAGACGATGGACTGAGAATCCATCAGTATATTAGCCCAAATGTAGCACGCTACATAGCCTTCAGAGAAAAACACATGCATTTGTAGCAGCCACATCCACAATTTTGGGCAAAGTCTCCTCGCCGAATCTCCCTCTCTTCGCAAGAGGGGATGCATCTAATTCTTTGGTGTAGAACCACAAAGCACAAGGCAGAATGGGGCCCAGAATGGTGGCATAATGGTGTAATGACACAATGACAAGCAACACAGTCATTTACAAGCCCGACGAGACCCTAAATTGTCTGACCCATCATGGGGGAGCTGGGACTCATTTTTCTGCCAGCCATATGGATGGTCAATTCAACAGCCTACTGGTCAGAGCCTCATCTATTTCACCTCCCACTGTCATAAATTCTGCTCCTTTAGCTTCATACAAGAACACACACACACACACACACACCACATTGCATGTGTTTATTTTGCTTTGGTCCCAAGCCGTGATTACATTTCATTGCTTTTAGCTTTCATTCACTTGGTTATGCGCGACAGCACCTTTTCTCTTTTTGTCTGCTATGACTAAATGTGGCCTAGCAGAACGCCACAGAAAATGTATCTCTCAGGGAAAAGAAGGCAGTGGCTGCCAACCCAGGGGCCATTTGTAATCTACACTATTTGCCATCGTTGTTGTGCCAAACCTCTGCTGATGTGAAACAGAGATGCTTCAACAAGCAGACGCTTTCCTGAATTCCACTGAATGCTTTGTTACACGACTCCAAAGTTCCAGGCCTGAGAGACAAACAGGAGAACAGCTGGAATGCTATCAGACACATAACTGCCTGGTCCATCTAAAAAAATTGGTCTTCGGTCATGCTGGACTCCATAAATGTCGGCCAGGATAGGAGGGGCTTGTCTGACATTTTGCAATGCAATAGTAAAATCAAACAATTGCTTTTTTCAACATTTACAAGACAGGCTACATTTATATGACAGGCTATTTACAGCTTCCATGAACATATTATCTCATATGTAAGAGATGCATATGAGATAGTAGGAGACAAACATGCCTTTAAAGCAAGCTTATGAAGTCTTAGAGGGCCCATGTTACAGACCAAATGTTTCATGAACAAATAATAAAATAATAGAAAAAAGAGCATGATGTAGTACATAAACACAGTGAAAGCTTTAAAATAGCCCGCAACAGGCCATATATATGGAAAGTCGGAGCTTGAAATTCAGAAGTATGCAAAGCATGGAAACCCCCACAAAGGTGAGCATGTCCAGCAACAATCAAGCCATGTAGCCACTTATACTAACATGAGTGATAACTTTAATGTTCAGCACCATCTACCATCTCAAAGACAATATTCAGGGCACATTAAAAAATATTAAAGCATCAGGAATAATGAATAATTGGAAAATGGTGATTGTTATAGCTGGAAAATGGTGCATTAAACCACAGAAACACCATCAGAATTTCCAGGAAATAGAGGTAATGCAAAAACATGTAGGATATGAACCCTTTAATGTTATCTCTTGTTGTGTTCTGACAGACTGGGTAGACATACGGACAAGTGGAATGCTGGATTGAATGCTTTATTGTGGGATTAAAAAATGTATTGCACAGTGATCAGAGCAAGGCCATATGGACTGAGTTTGATTACATTATCCTTAATTAACATTTCTGTCATCTGTGGGTGATTAGTGGCCAGCTGCTGCAGAAGACCTGAAGGCAAAGAAGAGTAACTGTAACAAGAGACTTAGGTACACACTCAGCCTTGTACTGGCATTTTAGCTGGGTTGTAGAGGGACACAGAATTGTGTCTCTTCTTTTTCAGTTTTTTTTTTTTTTACTGGTAAGAGGGACCATGTTTGTCCTGCTGTTGTCCCTGTGACTGCATGTATGTCGTACACCACTAGAGGGAGCTCTGGGTATTTGTCCATGTCCAAAGAACAGTTTGGTGTGTGTGTGTGTGTGTGTGTGTGAGAGAGAGAGAGAGAGAGAGAGAGAGAGAGAGAGAGAGAGCGAG
>JBBMFX010000007.1:10856223-10874274 GCA_037832545.1 Rhabdalestes septentrionalis | reverse complement strand
CCCCCCCCCCCCCCCCCCCCCCCCCCCCCCCCCCCCCCCCCCCCCCCCCCCCCCCCCCCCCCCCCCCCCCCCAACTGCCTTCATGTCTCCTGAAGCCAACTCAGTTAATAGCCTGCAAAATTCTGTGACAAAGTATTGCTTTGGCTGCTCTTATGGGGAATTTTGCAAAGATTGTTGTCTGAAATGGGGGGAGAAAGAGCAAGAGAGAGAGAGAGAGAGCGAAGAGAGACAGAGACAGAGAGAGAAAGAAAGAAATGTTGGAAAACTTTAGGATTGAAATGAGTGAATGTCCCAGATCCCAGATAACCCCCTCACAGACGTTGTGAAACTCAGTGGCAATTGACTGGGCAGCAGTTCATTTGTGTAGTAGAAAGCCAAGAATAATTTTTTCCTCAAAGAAGAATAGCTGTTTCTATCATTTTCTTTGCCTTTTTACCCAAAGCTTTCACAGTGAGGTTAAATAAACAAAGAATAATCCAAAAACTAAATAAAAACTCTAGTACATTTACCCAGTATTTTCTAGCAGCCTACAAGTAGCCTATAATAGTATATAAACAACTGGAAAATCATTGAATCTTTGATTTGATGGCAGGAATATTGGAAGGGATCTTTTGGTCAGAATAGGAAGATGTCCATTTGATGATGTCTCTTGAAGATAGGAGGTACAGACCTTAAAATAGCAATACTTTGGGGCAGAACATGATTTGCTGGAGTGCCATGTGTGCATGCACTTACTTTCCTTATTGTGTGTTTGGAGGCATTTATGTGTATTTTGCCTGCTGCCATTATTGCTAAGAAGCTAGAAAAACACTCTTCAAACAGCCTGCCCAGTGCAGTGGTATTTTGACGAATGTTCCTACATTTTCAGAATATGTCTTGAAAAGCTGTGCCTTTTTTCCTCTCGAGCATCTGAATTACAACAAGCATTACTTTGATCACTGGAGGTTCAGGTGATGGCCATACAGTGCAGTCACATCAAAACAAACAGCAGGCTTGGATCACTGCAGGGGAGACCATGTCCAAGCCAAAGATATGTAAACATTGATGAACACTGTTCTGGGAAATAACCCTGAACATCTTTATTCTAATCATTACATTGTCATGTTCAGGGTTAAAAACAGTAATCATAATAGTTACATAACATTACAGCTCATGCACAATCACAGTAGCCACCCCCCACCACCACCACCACCACCACCATGTTAGAAATAACTGCAGCCTTAGAAAACATGGTTCTATTAAAATGATGATTGAGTCATTTTTCTTACTTGATTACAAACACTAAACACAATGCAGCCACTAAATTATGTATGATGGGTGCATCTTAGCCCTTAGTGATGTGGTACAGTAATGAGCAAGGAAAACATTCTCAATTGCAAAGTGCAGCTCCAGATTACAGTGAGGAGAGGGCTGCTGACATGATGATCAGTTATTCAGCATGTGCTCCCTGTAAGAAATGGCTCATGACTACAGGCCATATCCACGCTAAGAGTGATTGCCCTCTGCCGAATCAATGGGCAGCAAATGAGATGGACATTACGCGTTTCCTTTTCCTCTCTGCCCCTTTTGCTTATTAATCATGCAGCTGTCATCTTTCAAATATACTTTAAATGCACCTCTTGGTTTTCTATACGGTGACACTTAAGATCAAAAGCAGGAGTCAGCATGCCCCCCCCCCCCTCAACCCCACCCCCAGATGTTTGTACATGTTAAGGCCATGTCACGATTCTCTGAACTGTGAAGGGAATTTTGTTTGTTGGTTCTCATGAACAAAAGTGTACACATACACATTCAGTCAGTCTGAAAGAGTGTTCTAAAGCTGCAGTGTTTTTGAGTGTAGATGGCTCGTTTTAGTGAGCCTAAAAAGGGAAATATCTTACTAACGCTCTCAAAGCACTATCAGGAAGTAGCTCCTCTGATCATGGCTGCAGGGTGATGGAGCCTAGCGTGGGCTAATGGCTTAGAAGCAGCTGCAGGAGAAAGAGGAACCCATATACATTTATGGAAGACATCATCTAAATACGCAACAGAAGACCGAGAGTTCAATCTGAGGTTTAGAGAGGCACCATAATACATTTTATAGGGCACCCACCTATTTGCGTAATATGGTAAACTTTGAGTGATACCATTTCCAGTTTAATTTGGGACTGTGGAAACAAAGCCATCCGTCATGCGCTTTTAAAAGTCAGTGTGCGAGAAATGACGCCGCAGTTCAGGAGCAATGCTCTGAGCAGAAAGGCCACCCCATAACTGGGCCATAAAGTGGTAGGCCCGCAACCTGCTCCTGTGGCCACACGCTCAAGATGGCTCGATAAATAGGAACAGAGACAGCGTTTCACTTTGACATTTCCAGCAGGGAAATCATAAACTGAGAGGTGTTGCTTTAAAAGGCCATTCAGTGAAACTAAGTATTTGTTTATTGGGCTGCTTAATGTGGCTCGTATGGTTGGACTCCCTGTGGAAACCTCCTGTAGTATACCTTGAGAGAGCACAACCCTGGCTTCGGTGTATTTATACCAGGGAATCCAGAATGCTCTCCTCTTTTATCTGCTTGCTGTCAAAGTGGGAGTAAAGTTGGAGTAAGCACAGAAAGGAATGGCACTGGCTTGTCAGAATGAATTTGATCTCAAGGTTTTTTATTCTTACATCATGTTTTCTTTGTGAGAGTCTGTGTTTGTTCTGTGTGCCGGGGCTTTTGCAAACACTTGAAAATGACCTTCGCATTCAGTTGTAAAGAAAAAGAAGGGGGACAAATAGGGGGGGGTGGTGCAACCCTGCTGCTCTCAGGGACCCCGTGCACTAATGGCAGATAACTTTGAGCTTCAAGGTTGCAACCAAAAAGCACTTCATACATTTAATTGAAAGGGACACCTAAAACTACCATTATGGCCATGATGGCACCCAGTATCCTGGTAATTTTTTTTCAAATTCTGACAACATACAGAAGACACATGAAAATGCTTAAAATAAATGTTGCACTCTGCAACAACGAGGTTGTATAAGAGTTAAATTATAATATCATTCCGGTGAAATTAGGGGCCAGTCGAGCCTCATGATTCAAGGCATCTGAGCTTCAGGCCTCATTAATTACAAACAACCCTGCATTTGTGCCGAGTAATTAATTAATCGGATTTAATCTGATCAAATCATGATGATCCTATTATTTGGAAAGAAGCCTATTTGGTAGTAGCGTAATGTTACACAAAACCCCTCGGTCCAACAGTGGGCCTGGTTGGATAATTGAGATTTTGAAGAATATACGTCATTAACTGCTTGTTCATTGTTGATCTTCCACAAGTCAGTGGATACTTTTCCTGTTTGAAAACAGGGACACAGAGGAAAAGATGCAGAAAGAGTGAAAGTGCGGTGTGCTGCTCTCAGTCTGTTTCCTGGCCACATGGTGCCAACACATAAATCACTGCAGGAACTGTCTCAGCGTGATAGAGTCAAATTATTACGGCTAAGCACACAAGTATGTGGAATGATTAAACTGTCTGGGCTCTTCCAAGTGGAGATGGATGTATGATTAATCACAGGCTTCTGTTGAAATGGACGGAAAAGTGAAACGCTGAGCTCTGACTTCCAGCAGTCTATCTCCACACAGTGGAAACAGAGGAGTGTAAAAGCACCACTGTGGACTTGGCGAGCTGTGACAGCAGCATCACTGGAGCTCAGCAAACACTGGCATTGTCCAAAACATTTAGAGATAGCCTGCCCAGTGATGTCAAGTGTTTTGAAGTACACGTTAGAGAATCTCAGGTTCCATAAGCATTCCACTGAACTTGTAGTGATGTTGAAGGGAGGCTTCTTAATTATGCTTTTAAATACGCCAGTGTCATGCCTCCTCTTCTTTATCTTATTTCAGTTTCCTGGCATTGAATCATTAGCTGTGTAAGGTTCCCTGTGGGAGATACTCAGCTCCTCGCTATATTTACTCATTTCAGCGCATTAATCAATGGGACGTTTGCGCCCCCACTATCCTCTCCACTTTATTGTAATGGTTTATGAATCACTTAAATCGTCTGTGGAGAATCCAACTTCAGAGTGGCTCTTAATGGCTTTTTAACTTGTATTAAGACAGGAGTAATGGTGTCATTCTACACATAAACGTTCATAAAAGCACCATTTAGATTTCCGCCTGTCTTTTGGCACTTTGATGCAATTGTTTTATGTCTTGTAAAATGTATCAGTGATGAGTGGTCATAATGTCAGATGGGAGGGCTGACCTAACATTAACTAATAGCTAATAACACCTATTGATAGCTCACGCACTGCAGAGCAACATTTGAGAGTTCCTTTTTATCTACAGCAATGAAACAATTAAACTAGCTGTTAACTGATTACTGGTCACATTTAAATTGGTTCAAGTTCATTTGTACCACTGCCTAACAGCTATAACACGCTAACAGAACAGTTACTGTTTATTTCACAACAAGACTGTGCTTTTTAATTCAAATACAACCTTAGCAAAACATGGCAAATCATCAAAAAAATCTTACCTGAAGGCCTGTTACCAGCATTTATAAGTTTCGGAGTTCTTTAAAATAAGGTAACATAAATGATGGCTTCTTACAAAGCAAATTAAAACATTTTTTGGACTAAACACTGCTGTGTAACGTGTAACATACTCACAAACTGGCTATATTCAACATTAATGTAACATTCATATTAATGTGTAAATGCAGCATTTTACAATGAATATCCAGTCAGACCCTACCAGACTGCACCTCAAATTGGGCCAAAAAGAAAATGAATTTGGCAGTATTTAGGGATGATTTTTTAGAACAGGTACTAAGTTGGTACCAGTTCCCTTCTGGTCAAAACTGAAATATCAGCAAGCGGTGCTGCTATCAGTATTAATGGAACACTGTTGCATTCTAACATAGCTGGCATTTTCAAATGGTTAATGCTAGATTGATGACCTGCACGTATGCATTTGTTGACCTGACATTTATTGCAATTGCTCCTTCCTCATTATATATTCAGGAAACTCTGGAAAATGGTCAGCTCCAAATAAGTAATAATAAAATAACCATTGAATTCTTCCACACCTTTTCATGTGATATCTTTATTTATGCAACTATGGAGAGAAGTGTCAGTAAGAATGAAACATACTATTGTGGTCGATAAGCGATATCACTATTAATATCAGTATCTGCAAATCCTGGCAATGCCATAATGATCTGGAATCACAGACATGCTGTATGAATCTACAGCCTGGGCTATGGGGGAATCTTGTTTTTCATATGACCTGTTGGTGTTACTGTTGTTTATAGATCCACAGGATTTTAGTTATTTGTAAACAGCTATTTAAACAGTGTGGATGCAAATATGAAACCTTATTGTGATGTTTGAGTGGGACAGCTTAGGTCCACTAACCCATTTATACAGGCCAGCGCTACATGCAGTGTTGAAGAAACGCAGAGGATCTACACACTTCTCTACCTTCATTTGATCATAAAGGGAAATCACGAAGCCGAACTTGTCAGTTCACCATTTTATTAGTACAGCCTTTTGGACAGACTTGGCTTGGGTTTGAGTTGTCTTGCTAAAATGAAAAATCCAGCTTTATGAAATACCCTTAGGAAAAAAAAAAGGAGAAATGGCCTAAACAGTGATTTGGACATTCAACACAGCCACAGTTTAAATTAGACTCCTTGTCTGTCTGAGCTGACCAGGAGTATGTGACAATAAAGGCAGTAGATCATCCACTCATCCATCATTCCACCTCTCCATCTGTCTGTCCATTCATCAATCAACCAAAACACTGTCAGTTCCTTTCAGGACAAAACAGTGTCTCCACTATACCCCAGTTATTTTTGAACTCTCATTTCCTCTTCTTTGACCTCTGTCTTTGAGATTTTTATTTCAGTCCAACAGCTTCAAACTTTTGTCTATTATACTGGCAGCATTGTGGTCTAATATTGAGGAATATGCATCAGTAATGTCCTACGATGCTTATCCAATATTAAAATGCTTGCAGCTCCTGAAAAGAAATACTCCCTATTTTGTGACTAGCAAATCGAGATTGATTTGATTAGACAAAGGGTGGTCAAATTTCTATCTTCAAAATAAGAGAGGCTCATCACATAATTTGGCATGCCCATGAGGCCCCTGCCTTTCCCTCATCTTCTTACTTCAGGGATCACAGCAACTTCCCGCATTGTCAATTACCAGGATCAACTTTCATTTCGTGTGTTTTAGTAGCAAGTTGAACATTAAGGAATTAAACCTACCAGTTAAAGCAATTAGCAGGAGCATTAATGATTTCTCTATTGGCATTCTGATACACCTGCATATTAAATTCATGGAAATGGCCCTGATTATTATTAATGGGATGCATGTGTGTCGTGCAGGTGGGCTCACTGGCCCTTCACCATTTCCCTGATGAAGTTAAGAATTCCGTTAATCTGATTATAAATTGTGGGGCCCGTAGTCTTTAAGGACTGCAAGTCACAAGGGAAAGAAATGAAGATTATTAAACCAGATTCATTTTATCTCAACTACTTTTTCACACTTAGCTACAAAGATCAGAATCTCCCTCTTATATAAAGGTAGAAAAGTCATTTGTACTTTCTTGCCTGTGTTGCCTTATTGAGCTGCTGTAGCAAATAACCTTTAACTTTGGAGCCCCTGGATATGTGCTGTCTTTGGGCGCCATGCCGATGCAGGTGAAAGGGCAAGGACTGCAGCCCTCAGCTATGCCTGATTCGCTTCAAACGCAGCAAGATAAACAGTTAAGTCTCGCAGGCTAATCAATGGTCTGAGACCAACGTGCTTTATACCTTTGAGAGTCTATGCAAATCATAAGGATTGTGGAATCCCGCAGAGAATTCATTCAAGTGCTACATTCTCTACATTCGAGTGATTCATGTTGAAAATCCAGACTTTTCCCTTTGCACGAAAGGAACAAAGTAAATTGATTATAATGATGTATAAAAACAGGAGAAATGTAAATCTGATGACAGAACACAATGAATTATATATGTGAAAACTAGAAAATCCCTTAAGCTGCAGGGGGGAGTTATTGTAGCCCTGGCTCTGCTCTGATTGCTGTGTTTAGTGTGGCTTTGAGAGGTCACTGGCCCCATCTCCCCTACCTCAGTCTGTAATAGCCACTCTTTGGGCCTGCTCACACTCAGCCAGGCTTCACTCTCCCAGTCCTGAATGCATCCAATTTCCCCATGGTGACGTGCCTGCCTCACACTTACTGTGGCGCAATCCACTCACCCATCTGCACAGTGTCTTTGGGTTACATTAGATTACTGCACGAATCCCCCTTTTAGCCTTTTGAACCCTAGCAGAGCCTGCTGCCACTGCATCCACCAGCACATCACAAGTCACTGTTCCAAGCTTATGTGCCTCTGCTGAGGGCAGGTTTGTACTGCCTGACAACCTGGAGACCACGACTGAGGGTTCCTGAGCTGTGAAATGCACACATGCCACTTTGCATACCAGGCTTCTCACAAGTAAATGAGTTATGAAACTAAGAGGGACCACATGGAAGACTGGGAGAAAATGGTGGAGAACAAAAACACTGGAATGCGTCGGAGCGGGATTTAGTGGTTGTTGTCGGCTACTGTGTCTCTGCGACAGAGGTGATGGGCCACTGGAGACTGGAGACAGCTTGCAGCTCTCTGTTTCATCTCATTTTCATAATCATAAGGCATCCTAGAGCTGCAGCTGTGCCAATATCATGTGGGCCACATTGGGGGAAAACATGATTATATTACTCTGTAAGTGTCCAGGCTTGGCTCTGACTGGCACGGAATGGCCCTCTAAAAGGGAGACTGGAGAATTACAGAAATTGGATCAAATTTAGAAAAATGGACCCAATTCCATTTTTCTCCTCCCTATCCCAATGATCCCATGTCTAGGCTTCACAGATATAAAACAAAACAAAAAAATATATGCAGTAATGAATGAAGGGGAGTGCTTTGAGGGAAATGTATTTCAGGACCAAAAAAAAAGGAAGAAAATATTTGTTTAAATACATTTCCTTTATTCCCAAAATGACCTCATAACATGATTTTATTTCACGTCCTTCCTTCATATACAGAGCACTCCACGGGTAGAAATGGCAGGTGCAGCTCTCATGTGTGGATTGGAGTCCATGAGGTTGTCCTTCAATTCAGCACAGTCTCTGGTGCAACAGCAGCACATGAATATTTGATCATACATGACCTTGCATTGTGTGACTATTCATTAACTTAAGTTGATGCAAAATTCCACTTGACAAACCAATGTCACTGGCAGAGCAAACCACAATAAAAGCAAATCCAAATTTATGCCATTTGAGAGCAGGTCTAATCTTTCTTTCATTTCATATTTCTTCTGAATATCTTCACCTCTTATTCACAGTGAATTCATGGCAGATGTGCCAAGTCTCACGTGTTTTCATGCAGCCATCACGAAATACAGGGTTTTTTTTGTGCTAGGACAATGCTTCACTACCATATCTGTTTTAAAGTGCAATGTGTAACATCGCAATTATCAGTGCTAACCGGTGACTGAGGGACATTAGGAGCGAAATAGTCAGTTGATTCCTCGTTTTTTCCCCAAATTGGTTAAAATCTGAAATGCCACGAGACGGGGAAAGGCTCTAAAGCTAAGTCTTACCTTAATCCTTAACCTAACTCTAACCCTAACCCTAAACCTAAACCTAACAGTCACCAGTTAGAACTGATACTGTCAATGGTAAGCACTGTGCCTTAAAATACACAGGGTAGTGAAGCATTATTCTAGCACAAAGTTTGAAACCTAGCAGACAAATAACCATATGTTCTGATACTTGATTCAGACACTAAAGTTCAATTATTTAATACAATTAACCACACTTAACACTAATATATATTGCAATGAGTTCCCAATATAATTAGCCATTTAATTAGTTTTGAAAGTGCACCATTAATGCAGCAGGAGAAAAAGGGGTGCAACCTAATGTGGGGTAAAATGTAACATTACAGTTAAGGTCATCATTATTAGCTCCTTGTCCAAAATTTAATTATTCTGCTATTTTTTCTATGACTAATATTAAAATAATTGATCCAAAAGTACAAAGACACAATTTCCAAGAAGTTTGATAAGAATTTTTTACTGACGCACATAGTTAAAACAAGGAAAACACTAAAATAGCCTGGATAAAATGATTAGCCCTTGAAAAATGAATAGTCACTAGTGGACCACTTCTGAATTACAGCTGATGGCAGCCTCATCCTGATGTTTCCCATAAGGTTTGCACGCATCTCATGACGGATCTTACAGGTTTCCCACCATAATTAAGACTTAAATCTCCCTGACTTTTCCATGAACAAAAAGAAGAATTTCCATAACCTCCCATATGAAGAAATGTCCAATATAATGTTTGGATGCTGAGCAGAAAAGGGTATTTAAAAGCTTATTAGTTCAAAACTGCATTTATGTCAGCTGTTGAATATAGGCAGCTTTGCGTGTTGAATGGACCAAACCCCCAACTCCATCTCTGACATCCTGTACATGCATGTTTTATCTAGAAATGGCCATGGTAAAATGGGCCATTCTGAACAAAGCAGGTCTATATGCCATAAAGTTGCTCGATGTGGACGACTGGAGAAGCGCAGTGACGGTAAGCGGAGATGAGAGGGATCTTTTCAGCGTCTTCATTTTCACAACTTGTTTTTCCCAGTTGCATGGCTCGTAAGTGCATATACTCTCCCATATTGAAGAGAAGTGTGATTGATTTGAATACTTTGCATTTTGCTCTTCTGTAATTATCACTTTGGGAAAGCCAGTCCTTAAATTCATTTTCAGAGAAATATCTTGAAATTTACAATTGCCTGGCAAGTTTCATAAGTTAGCAAGTGTAAGGACATGTGTCAATACAGACTTCGCAAAGATTTTTAGAATGTTGTACATTTTAAAAGCGGGAGAGGTTTTGAGCAAAACAAAACAAAGACACATAAATACACCTCAGGTTTTGGCTACTGAACTATCTTCTATTAAAAAATTCCCTAATAATTCCCTGACCCAAGGGAACCCTGATCTTACACCATTCCTCCACAGCAAATCGGATTGAGGTCTAGGCATTGAATTGCCCACTCTATGTTCTGAAACAACTGTGATGTGTGCTTTGAGTTATTATCTTGCTGAAAGACACAGCGATGAACCAAAGCAAGACTAGGAGCAAATTTCTTCAGAATATACTTTCAAATGTCAACATAAACTTTAGTCTTTATTATGCCATGTATGTAACAGGTTCCCTGTGCCTGAAGCAGCAAAACAACCCTGCAGCATTATGTCCCCACTGCCATGTAAATCTCTGGGGACAGTTAAAAACTGAAGTTTGAAAGCCTCTCCCTTCCTTCACCAAAAAAGATATATCCAGGTACCCAAACAGCTCGAGTTTTGTCTCATCAGATGAGAAGATTTTCAAACTTCATCCCTAGAGGTCCAGAGTAAACTTTAGTTAAGCTTTGATAAGCTGTGTTAGCACGGGACTCTCCCTTCATTCATATAATGAAGAACCTTTACAACATATAATGAAGAAGCTGATTACGACAGTTTCTGGCTGAATTGGTCATTTTCTATTTTGCCATAATTCAACATACAGCTGCTCTAGGCACAGCAAAAGGAGTAGCGGGTGCCAGGGGGGAGGTGACGAAAGCTTTGAATTGAGAGTGATGAAAAACTGGATGAATCCGTAGGTAAGCAGGCAGCTGAAGCTGGAAGGTGACAGGGTTAATCCTGTGTGTGATCCGATAGGGTCCTATATAGCGTGGGGACAGCTTCTTGGACTCGGTGTGCAGGCGGAGGTTTTGGGTTGATAAATAGACTCTGTCACCTTCAT
The DNA here is from genome assembly GCA_037832545.1 of Rhabdalestes septentrionalis. Taxonomy (NCBI): domain Eukaryota; kingdom Metazoa; phylum Chordata; class Actinopteri; order Characiformes; family Alestidae; genus Rhabdalestes; species Rhabdalestes septentrionalis. Next base: position 10,863,449 of record JBBMFX010000007.1, on the reverse strand, counting down.
GGAACAATCGTCCTGGGGGGTGTCGGAAGAGGTGCTGAGAAGAGTAGCATTTGTTGGCTTTGGTGATGGCGCGGCGAGCACATTCCAATCCCCGCCGACACCTACGGACCAACTGTTGGGCCGTTGGCACATCAACCCCTGGCTCCAGATGTTCAAACATGGAGAGTTGGAAGCCATAGCATACCTCGAAAGGGCTCCTCCCGGTGGCAGAGGATGTGAGCAAGTTGTGGGAAAGCTCAGGCCTGACGAGGTAGCGAGCCCAAGAGTGCTGACAATCGGCGACGAAACATCTCAGGAAGCGCTCCAGTTGTTGGTTGGTCCACTCCATCTGACCGTTGGTCTGAGGAGAGACAACAGGAGATCTCGATCAGACGGCAGAAGGCATTCCAGAACCTGGCTACGAACTGGTTTCCTCTGTCCGAGAAGATGTCCTTGGGGAACCAATGCAAATTAACTTCACGGGGTGGAGATGTACCGGGCTGGAGGTCGATGGCAAGGTCGTAAGGGCAATGAGGAGGAAGGTGGATGGCACAAGTCTTGTTGAAGACCTCCTTAAAGTCCCGGTATGGCTCCGGGATGGTGGTGAGGTCGACTTCGAGGTCATGGGGCTCCCCTGAACATGTCCCAGCCGCCGCCGTGAGACATAACTCCTGACAGGTCACCCCCCATTGCAAGACTTGGTGCTGGGTCCAGGAGATGAGGGGGTTGTGTCGAAGTAGCCAGGGGTAACCTAATATGATGGGAGGTGAGGTGAGTCAGGTGACAAGGAAGGTGACCTTCTCCCCGTGCTGGTTGATGGTGAGTTGGAGGGGGCACATGCGAGAAGTGATGGGACTGTGAAGGAGGGGGCGACCGTCGACAGCTGTGATGTTGAGCGGCCGGGATAACGCCTCCACTTTCACACCCAGCTGAACAGCAAAATTAAGGTAAATGAAGTTGCAGCAGCTCCTGAATCAACAAAAGCATCGACACTGACCTGTTTGTGGCTGAGCTGGATGTGCGCATGAACCAGAAACCGGGACACTTTGAGGTCGGTGGAGGTAGTGACAGACAACCCAGGTGAAGACCTCCTCATCTTCACTGGGTCTTGGTGTTTCCCGGACGGAACGGACAGATGGCACTGTGATGGTCTCGGGATGCCCAATAGGCGCAGAGCCCCTCCCGATAACGTTGGGTCCGCTTGGTCTGGCTCAGGGAGGCGCGCCCTAACTGCATAGGTTCCCCGGCTCTGGCGTGGGCCTCGATGGAGGTGGAGGGTCGGGGATGTTGGGCACAACCCTAAAAGGTGGCGTAGATAGTAGGGACTGTTCGGGATGAGGGCCGCCTGGAGAGCTGAGTCGCCCCACCCTGCCTGCATTGCCAGGGTGCGAAACTCAGTGGTATATTTACTCACTGTCTCCCTGTCGCAGATGGTACAGCTTAGAGGCCACTTCCACCTCACTGTCGGGATGCTGGAATGCGGTCTTGAGAAGCTTTGTGAAGTGTGGATACTCCGCTATGTCGCTCCACAGGACCGCTGTAGCCCACTCAGCTGCCTGTCCGGTGAGGAGGGAGATGAGCAGTGCGATCTTTGCTCTTTCGCTGGAGTAACGAGCAGGCTGGAATTCGAAAAAGAGCGAGAGGTTAGTTAAAAATACATCACACCGCCTGTCTACACTGTTCCACTTTTCAGGGAGGGAAATCTTAGGTTGGAGATGAGATGGAGTTGATTGAGAAGGAAACGGAGAGGAAGACTGAGGGTCCAGTTGGAACTGAGGCATAATCTATGAATGCTCTGAAAACACAGATAGAGATTCCCACCAGGAATCAACATTCAATAACATGCACAGCAAAGGAGTACTCACGGTTGTGATGAATTCTCAGGGCTGGGCGAAGTGACTCAATTGTCGAGCAAGGAGGAAGCTCCCACTTCCTGTTTATATATGGTGACATGCTCATTCCCCTTGACCTTGATGTGTCACGTAGCTGTGCATGTGACAGTGACGATGGCAGAAAGAGCCAAATGATCCAAACGAGTCCAGCTTTTCTAGATTAGGGTTAGGTTTATTGTGTTCTTATTGTGTTCCGATAAGATAGCGATAAAGTACCAAATCAAGTGGTGGCTATAGAAGTAGTTATACCATTAAAACCTTAATGATTCCCATCCCTAAGTGGGAGTAAGCATTGTGAACCCAAAATATCATATGTAGCTCGAGGATGCCCCTGTACAAATTTTGACTGCAATCAGATTTTTTTGTAATTCAAGATTCTCCATTCAGCATCACATAGTCCTTCTAATTTTGTACCCCACAAGTAATGTTTTTCATCATAATTAGTGAATAGCATGTTCAAGTCCAATCATTCGTACATATTTTTTTAGTTATATATTTTAATATCATATAAATGTGTATTTATTTATTTTTCACACTTTTTGGTGGCTGTAATAGAGCAACATTTCAAAGCATATAAATCACTCAACAGTGAGAGATATCAAGGTACTGTGCAGTACAAACTCCACAGGTGGTGGGGGGGATTGTTGAAATGCAGTTTAAATTCCCTCATTGACATTCACACTGTTGGACAATTTTACACCTTTTTTATATGGAAAGCATAGAGCAAAACATCAGCACATTATGATCAAATGCACAGCATCTGCACAAAGAGGGCTTTGTGAACACACATTTTTACTCACCAGAAATCAGCTGCAAGATAGATGTATGCAATCAAGGACTAAATTGGAACTGTAGTCGGTAGCAGAACAATCAACACATTGATTCAACACTGTTGAGCACATACAGCAGGCCAGTCCTCTTAGAGGGCCCCTGGAACCCAGAAATATACATCTGCAGAAGATTGGAAATCAATGCAAGTTTATAATCATAGTCGAAGCAATACTGTTTAAGCAATTACAGAAAAGGTCAACTTATGCAAGGGGATGGTTACATATAATAATTAAAAACCATGAACAATGGAGGATGGGCTCACAGCATGTTCATGTCACTGTCACTGGCCTCATAGTTTTAGTGGTGCCAGAACTGTTAAGAGCCAACCTGACCTACCCAACATGCAAAATTATTGTTAATCAATAACTAGAACCCAACCTGTAATGTTGCTGCATGTTACTAGTTGTCACTTCTTGACCCTGCAAACTTTTCTTATATGTTGACTTGAACCTGCCAGATTCACAAATAAACATGTGCCTCACTACTATTTGGAATTTACTGTTTTTGTGATTACACAAAAAAACATGCATTTACACAACCATCTGTTCATCCAACAGAAGGCTAGCCACAGCCATTCACAATTTGTTTTAAAAGGAGTGTTTCATCCTATAATGTTTTGTTTTTAAGATGGCAAATTAAAAAAGAGAACATTGGCATTTATCAACAGCAATTGTAAGATGAACGATGACTGTTTTATGAGATGTGGTCAAAAATAATATTACTGGAACATGTAACTTGTGCCCTTTAAACCACCTATGTGCATCATCAAACCTGGCATGAACCCATGGGCTCATTATTCACATAAAAGTATTCATGCTAATTTTCCATGTGACAAAAGCCATAAATGCACAGGCAATTTCAGGGATTTTTTTCACCCCAGAGATGTTAAGTTGTAATGCAGCACATGCTTGCAGGGCAAATTAAATTTTTTTCATAGAGGATTTGACCAAAGCCTCATATTTGGATGGCTTCCAAAGAATGCTGCGGTTCACTGCATAGAAATATGCCGAGTCCTCTGTCACTTATTATGGAAGTAGATATATTGTTTCATAGCGTGACAGCAGCTCGGCCAGCATTCGTTTCAATGTGAGGCTACTCCGGGAAAATACAGGATACAACAAGACAGCTGACATATCCTCAACACCTTCTATGCATATAAAGGCAAAATCGGACTGCTCTGGGTCATATTACATTGACATTACTCCTGAGTACATCAGTCAGAATCCCTTAGTGATGTCAGCGGACTGATATTGCTCTTGATTATACGTGTCAGGGACATGTCTGCATTTGTGCACCTCATACTGGGCACTTTGGCCTCTTGGTAGGGCAAGACCCCACAAGAACTCACTAGAAACTAAAAGACACTACAAGACCCCACAAGACCCTACAAGACTCCTGAACTTCGGTTATGGGTCATATCTTTAAATTGTATGTGCTTGATAAAAAAGGAATATGAAAAACTCTTGATGTGTAACACGCAGTTCACAATTCCATTTGATATTCTCACCATATTTTGGACAAAACTTGAATAACGATGATAAATCTCTAATTTAAAGCCAGTGTTGAGAAAAAGAACAGTATTATTTGTCCAACACAGGATCACACAAACATCATTTTAAGGTTCTCATAATTTTGGCAGGTCAAATGAGCTAAAGCTTACTGTTATTTTATACAGGATGAAAATTGGCTGCTGTTTAGGAAGCTTTAGTGGATAAATGGTTTAGATCTGGTACGCAGCTGACAGCTTTCTTATTTGCCTTTTGCTCAAAGGGATCTCTTAAGCTAACTCAAACATGTCAGTCTTGGAAGCACAACTATGTGTTTGGGGAAATGTCATTTTTAATTAAATCCCAGACACTTAAAGATAAGCAGACATTAATTTCACCTGGGACATGTAGATGTGCAGAGCCAAAATAACATGATGTATGTCTGTCATGGCCAGTGATATGAACTAATAATATCAACTCTGGCATGCATCATATTTGTCAAACTGGAGAGATAAAACTGCTCATGACAGTGATTCAGGAAGTATTAGGAACAGCAAACTGCTTCCATATTACTGAAGACATTAGCAATTATACACACATTCTCATTTATACGATATCAATGTTAATTGTTTCAGCTGCATTGTGTAGATGACCAAGTTGATTTCTGTGAGCATTTTATTGGCACAATTTTTATACACAACACATTCACGTGGCTTCAATTTTTTTATTTACTTGTGTGCAATTAATTTTCTTGACACACCTGTCCCCCAGCTTAGTCTCAACACACTCAAGCCTACCAGCCAAGAAGCACTTTGATTAAACTACATATTTCATATTCTTCCTTTTCAAATTAGGAAGATTTTTTCATGTTGTGAAGGCTAGAGATGATGCTATAATTTTTATGGAGTTAATGAGATGTAAAATAGGCAGTCCTATGGGGGAATTACACTTTTTTATCTGGAGTTGGCCTCCACAGGTTAATTAGTTAAAAAATACATTTAGTGTGTGTGTGCATTTTAAATGGTGTTACCACATAACACATACTTTACAAGAAAAACAAATGAAATTATACCTAATATCAAATTAGGGTGATGGTGTGGTGGTGGCCCAGTGGGTAGGATACTTGCCTCTGGACCAAGAGGTCATGGGTTTGAATCCAACTGTCAGTATACCACCAATGGGTTCCTAAGCAAGACCCTTAACTCCAAGTTGCTCCAGGAGGACTGCCCCTGTAGTTATGGAATGAAAGGTGCATTGGATAAGAACATCTGCTAATTGCTGTAAATGTAAATTGTAAACAGATTTGCATAAGCTTTGTTGCCTGTGCGTTTGCTCTGTGATGGACAAGTGACCTGTCCAAGGTGTTTCTCCACCTTTTGCCCAAGGAGTTATGAGATAAGTGGCTTGGATAATGAATGCAATTGTTTGTATTTTCTCAAAAGAGTATCAATCAAGGGCCTGTTTCTATCAGTAAAGTAAAAGAGACCTGACCTTAAACCAGCATTCCTACACAGGCAGGCTTTACAAATATGGTCCATATTCTTTATGTAAGACACTTTTACAGTATAGCTATTGGTAACTGAATAGATTGATGAATAATGAAAATGTTAATAATGAAATTATGTAGACTTTTAGGATAAAGCCTTTTTGGAGGTAGTCATTCTAATCCAATAGGTTTGACCTGCACTGTGATTTTGGTATCCTGCTCTGTACAGCGCAGTTCTGTGGTCTGATATAAGGAGAAGTTGTAGAGTATAAAAGACTATTATAGTAAGACAGTTTAACTAAAGAAATATATCACCATTACAACTTTCCATGTCTGTGGAAGAATTAGTTTGAGAACAAAATATTGAATCAGTGGTGCTCCAAAGAGTTTAACAGGGAGGAAATGGCTTCTCTTTTTGAAATCTTGTCTGGTCTTAAAAGATGAAATAATTCCACCTGACTGCAGAAATGTGCTGTGGACTATTGAGACAGAAGTTTTTAAGTGAATGTAAATGGGGCTATGGGGAAAACAAAACATTTGGGAAACAAAGCCACATTACAACTAAAAAAATAACTGGAGAATACATTTACATCCATAACAGTGTGTTAAATGAAAATAATGTGAGTGAAAAATGATCAGTAGAGGGTAACCACTGTGAACAAGAGGTCTGTAGGCCGCTAGCCTGGTGCTGTTTGACCTTTACCGTTACAGCATGACTGTGATCCAGTACACAAAACAAGGTCCATAAAGGCATGGTTGGATGAGTCCAATGTGGCCTGCACAGAACCCTGACTTCAACCCCATCCAAAACCTTTTGGATGAACTGGAATCAAGATTGCGAGCCAGGCCTGTGATCTACATAATGAATGGGCACTAATTCAAACAGTAAATCCAAAATCTTGAGGAAAGCCTTACAAAAAAGAGTGGATGATCTTTTAGCAGCAAAGGGTGGGACCAACTCCATATTTAAGTATATGTATTAGAAATAAATATCATAATGTCCCTGTTGATGTAATGATCAAGCATCCTAATACTTTTTTCCATATTGTGTATCTCAGGGTGTGGGGTGGGGTGGGGAATGTGATGTGATGTGTTATATCCTTGTACTTCAGCAGGAATTACTTTATACCTTAACTCCCTTATCAGCCAGCTTGATGTCACAAGTACCTCATATTTGTGTTTGAAGCCAAAAACTCTATACTTGTTTCAAATACCTCTCAAATGTCTGAGGATATGTATGAAACAAGCTTAAAATAACAGCATTAAGCATTGCTTTATGCACTCCGGCCCTTCACCGGAAGTAATCAAATAATTATGAGGCTCTTAACATGTTTCCCCATATACTGTAGGCTATCTTTAATTTCTATGCTATAAACTTATAATGTAGATCCTCAGAATAAGAAAGTCTTTGAAACCAGTGAGAGTGAGGTTAGCTTAATAAAAGTACGAGGATAAAACACATCAGCACTCCCAGACATATGGACAAAAGTATTGGGACGCTTGACCATTACACCAACAGGGAGTTTAATGACATTACACTCAAAGACATAG